>VZTG01000034.1:924903-1110077 GCA_013397845.1 Melanocharis versteri
CTCTCGTACACACACGCACACCAGGGGCTCTCTCTTATACACACGTACCGGGGGTCTCACACACACCCCGGATCGCCCCGCACACCAGCTGCCCCCAAAACGCACCGGTTCCACTCACGCACGCACCGGTTCCCCCCTCTCTCTCTCACGTTCACCTGCACAGGGTTCCCTCACGCACACACTAAAGCTCCCCTCTCTCTCAGGCGCACACACTCAGAGATTCCCGCAAAACACGCGCACACAGAATCGCCCCTCTCACTTTTTCTCTCTCTCTCTCTCCCACACGCTCACACGCAGAGGTTCCCTTATTACGCACAGACAGAAGATCCCCTCGCACTCACACACACAAAGAAGGTCCCCTCTCGCTTTATCTCTCTCTCACACACACAGCTTCACACACTCACACACCCAGGCAGATCACACACGGACAGTGCCAGCTATGGAAACCCACCCCTTCCCTCCCTGGCAGCTCCCTGCCAGCTCCCTGTCAGCAGCAGGACCCTCCATCCCTGCTTCCATCACTGCCTCCCTCCACCTGGAGCAGCCCAGCTGCCACAAGGCACAGCCACCACCGTGTCACCCGCGGAGCACGGGAACCTGCACCCCGCTGCTCTCGGCCGCCTTCGCCACACGCGCTTCCTGCACCCACCCCGAGAGTCGTTATTCCTGCACCACAACAAACGGAGTGCAGCCGTGTGCTCTCCTCCACACACCTTTCCCCTTCCTGCCGCTCTCAAACCCGGCCACAGACACGTGAAGGCTGGCAGCACTGAACAGCCGTGCAGCACACAGGACCACAGGATGTGCTGCCCCACTGCACTGTGCCGTGTATCTTTAGGTATCAATGTAAATATACTTCAATATTTCTTATTTCAATACAAATATCCTCAACAAAAAGTGTAGGAAACATTCACCAAGTCTCTTTCACTAATTAGGGCATCCAGCACATGCACAACAGGCTTTTACCTTGGTTTTATGTCATTAGGCAGTCCCTAAAATAATAGACCTGTTCATCTTCATTTACTCACATTACACACAAAATGTTCCCAAATCCCTGGATACAGAAACATCTGCCCCTGGCACCCTCTCATATTAATACACTCAGAAAAACACCACTTAAATCATGACTATGCGAAGGTAAAACCACAATATATACATTAAGTAAAGAAAGCAAGTATTAATCATGTGGTTTTTAATCAATGTTACTCCCTTGGTTACAAATTTACACATATGGGAAATAAACGCCTGTTAAAAGTTCCACCCCAATCTATCTACGCACTCGTCTATCTGTGTAAGCATGTGTAAGATGTTTTATTTCACAAGAATGAAAGCCAGCTAATTAACTCAAATTAAGTCTTATTTGCTGATGGGAAAAGTGCACATGGACACTTAGCACAGAACAGAAATAGCTTGCTACACGGTATCTTACTCTTAATTTCAAAGCCTCAGTTTCTGGGTGCAACCTGGCAGAACTGGAATGTCCGTGGCATTTCACCAGATAACCAATGACAGGGATGGCCTCGCTTTTCTCTAAACTTAGAGAATCACACCAGATGCCCTGGAAACTGTTGCCATATGCCCTCGCTCCATGGATTTTTTTTTTTTTTTTGTGAGCAACTACTTCCAAATTTGATCTGAAATTCAATGGAATATAAAGATTTTTAATTTGGTCTCCACCTATTCTGCACATGTTTCAAATCTCTTCTTCCTCTTCAGAGGGAATAGATTTTTCTTGCCTTAATCAACTTATGCCAAAGCATGGGGAGCACCAAGAAACATTTTGTACTCTCGGTAAGGGTTCTATTAAGAAACATGAAATGTGATTATTTCCATTCCTTTTGTGCTGTATCACAAACGCAGCCACCAAAACTGGCGAACCTGAACCGGACACAACTCGGATTACATCAGGTTTGGGGCAATCTGCGTGTTTTGCTGTTCCTTAAAATCTCACAGACCTGCTGAATCATTTTGGATTCCAGTTTCTTTCCTGCCAGTGGCTCTGGACCAGATTCATTCACTGAAACATTGGCGAGTGCCCCAGGCTCGTGTCAGGCCCCAGGGAAGAGCCAAATGGCACCAGTCACAGCACTACGGGATGGCGTTAGGGTTGCTTTACTCTCTCTCTGTAAAGCAACCATTTCATCTCAAACCTAGTGATTATTTGTACATTGTGACTGGACACACTAGGCAAAGAAAACTCTGTTATGTGTGCCCAGACAAGCAGGTAAACCCTTTTAACACAACCTTGCCTTCCTGTATTTAACACGCAACTCCTTTTACTGCCGCAGTTTGGATACACAGCACTTACACTGTGCTTTTATTATATTTACCTTCAATATCAGGCTTTGTCACCATGACCAGGCCGCTCTCACAGTGCCACTGTGGGGGATGGTGTGTTCCAGGCCCAGACACCTTTGGGATGTGCTGTTGCGACACCAGCTCCTCTTGCTGGGAGGTTTTTATTGCCTGGACACTCATTTTTCCTACTCTGCACTCAGGTCCTGTGGGTGATGCAGGCACTCATCCCTCCTCTGCAAACAACTGGAGGAAAGACGTCTGCCACCTCTTCCTGTGGGAGCACATTCCCCCAGCAGCTCATGCCTTGCTCTTCTGCCCAGGGGAGTGTTTGCAGTTCGCTTCTGGTTCAGGCCATCTGGACGAGGAGTCAGCATTTTCACTGTTTGTGTTCAGGCGTATACATGGTCATTAGATCAGAGCAGCAGCTTTTCCAATCTCCTGGCCAGCAGCTTCAGAACTCCTGACTCCAAAGTGCCATTTACGGGGTCTTCTCACAGCAAATGTACTCCTGTATGACTATTTGGATAATATCCTAGAGACTGTCCCTGAGAGAAGTTCCCATTGGATGATTTATGAGCTTTTTTTTCTCTAAAGAATTTGATTATTGCTGTAACAAGCACAACTTCTGAAGTCCTGTCTATATTTTCATCAATACCACCCTGGGTTCATTTTGAAAGAGGTTTCTCATGAAATTTCTTTGCTTTTACTCATCTGCTGGAATCAAAAAGCAATAAAAAAAGTCTCTTTCCTAAAGGAAATGTGTATTCAGGCTCTGTTCTGCCTCAGATCCGTTCAAAGACAGCCAAGGAGAACACCTCCATCAACTGTTTTGGCAATTGTGGCTGTTTTATTATTTCCTGCTTCTGAGAAATACTCAACAAGCAGGAATTACTTCCTGCTGGAGGCCTATGAGGAAGTTCACAAGATAATTCCTCCCACATTTCAAAGCAAATCACAGCCACTTCCCTCTCTAGAGAGTCAGAAGGACAAGTGCCCATTTTCCAAAGCCCTTTTAGGAAGGATGATCTGATCATTGCAACACTGCTGCCTAAAAATTGTTTGCTTCACGCAATCTCATCTTCCAAAGGAATTTCCACAGAGCCAGCTTATGAAACATCTCTGCCAGCAACTATTGTGGGATAATTAGTTGCCATAATTAAGTCAAAACCAGTTACCTGTTTCCACTAATTCATGAACTTCATGGTATAAACTAAGAAGCCAGGTTTTCTTAATTTATTTTTCCCATGCAATATAAACTTTGTTTCCCTCTTTGTCTGAAATCACCCATCAAGTTTAATGTTGAAGCTCCCGTTCTTAAGTTTGTCATGTTTTAACCAGTTGTGGTTTTCCAGATCCTACTACAAATTCATTCTCTAAAAAAACCTGTTTATTGTTCTTCCCCCGCTTTGGCAGCAATATACCTTAAATGTTTCCAAAAAATAGAAGAAGGCAGGCTGTGGTAACATAAATAGATACATTTCTGTAAGAAGCTCTCTGTCTTTTATTCCAGTGGTGAGGAGGAAATAATTTCCTGTCAGCATCGGTTTCTGCATCTTTCTGTGTCTTTTAGCCCCTGTGTTCAGAGTCTCCACAACTTTATCCCTGTCTCTGCAGTAACACTGAATCTCCTCTCTGCCCTGTTCCCCTCAGAGTTCCTCAGAGCGCAGGTTGGGAAGCCCTGGGTCACAAGACAGGTTTTATTATTAAATTCTTCCATGTGACAGGCAGCTTGTTTACACAGGCCAGTACAAATGGGAGAGTTTGGATGCACGCATTAAAACACAGTCAAAAAGAACACTAAGTACAGAAAGGAACAGTCCTGTGAGAGATGAAATGTCACAGAAAGAGTATTTCTGAAAAACTTGTGGGGAAAAGAAAAATGGTATATTACAATAATTAATAACTTCCCAGGGATGAAATTGAATTCCATCGAGATGTCCTAATCAGGAAAATCCTCCTTCCCATTGTGACAGATAAATGATGCCATTGTTTCAACCTGAGTTTCCTTGAAAGCCGTACAAAACCCATTCCTCACGCAGATAGCTTGTGCATTATCCTCGCAGCAGCTCTCCATAGAATTGGAAATAAATGGCTGATCATATACAGAACATTGGGTAAAAAATAGGTTTTTTTATATCAGTGTTCTCATCAGAATACTGAGTGACAAGTCTTTGCTTTCTTTTCTCATACCTCAGGAGTATGAGGAGCATGGTAAAATATCTCCTAGTTATAGAGCTGAATCAGAGCTTGATGCTGTCATACACTGAAAAGTGATGGGGGTCCTTTGGGATGCTTCCTGGATTTTGTCACTTTCCAGATTGTACAAACAAAAATTTCTGCCTCAGCTGGAGTATTTGCTGCTGTTGTTGTTTTGCTGATTTTGTCCTTCCCACCAGCAATCACTCTGGAAAAATTCTGAATATCTCTTCCAAAAAAGGAATTCACACTCTTTTGAGTGCATCAGAACAATTCTCTTGTGTAGGCAAACTTTCAGTCTTCAACTCTACACACGAAAACAGCAGAAAGACTGAGACTTTGAAATACAAACAAAGCACTCAAACCATGTGGAAAAAACAAACTGCTCTTGTACACGCTAAACAAGGGAGCTTCTGTGATTTATTTAGAGAAACATGGGGCACAGGTTTGTAAGGAACAAAGTAGGTGGGTTTGGCCAGGGCCAGCTGATCCCTGGAATTCCTCGCCCAGAAGAACCAAACCCACAGGACCAGCGCTGGTGCAGGGTGTGAGCGTGGGCTCGGGGCAGTGTGGTGGCCTGGGACAGACAGAAATTGGATCTCACAGGCCAAACACAGCCCACAGCCGGCTCAGAAAGTTCCCTGAATGGAAGATGTTCAGAAAGTGAGAGATTCTTTGAGGAAGTATCGTGCTTGCTTTGCTCACTTCTCGTCACAGACAAAGCACTGGGTGGGTTCCATGGGCCCAGCCTGAGCCACCACCGCCATCACCACCTCTAGGGCCTTCCTTTTCTTCTTTAATTAAAGAAAAAACACTTACTGTGACACTGCCAGCTGACAAAAATTGCCCTTAAGAGCCTATTTTTTCCCCAGTGTTTTTGCATTAGAGTGGAAGCTGTACCTGGAGGGTTTAAGTTTGCAGGCCAAGGCCCTGTGCAGGTGCATCCGGAGGTGAGGCCTTGGCAAGCAGAACACGTCACTGTCCCAAAACCTTCTCCTGGTGCTCTGCTGGAATCTCCAAAGGGCTCTGCTGATGTTCAACTGCTACAAAGAGGAAATGACTTTGTACTGCTGCATGGCTGGGATGCACCAGCTCCGGAATATCAGCGTGTGGAGCAGCAGAGGGCTCCTGGCAGAGCAGGACAACGCTGCTCCTTTATGGGGGTGAACACAGGGCCAGGGAATCCCAGAGCCACCGGGGCTGGAAAAGCCCTCCAAGACCATCAAGTCCAATCCTCACCTTGTCACCAGCACAGAGCACTGAGTGCCATGTCCAGGCATCCATTGGACACCTCCAGGATGGGGACTCCAACCCTCCCTTTGCAGCCCCCTCCGATTCCTAACCACCCTTTCCATGAAGACTTTTTCCTGACGTCCAACCTGAACTTCTCCTGCTTGAGCCTGTGTTTTGGATTCACTGGCACCGAAGTCAAAATGAAATTTCTCACCCTTTCAATGTGAGCAGAAAGGTGTGGGCTATTTTATTTACCATATTCCCACAAATCTTCAATTGAAAGGGATGATTATTTTGCAAGAGTAGAATTTTGCCTTGTGAAGATGGATTGTAAATAGTTATTATGTATATCATACTTCAACTTATTATTTCTGACAGCTCAATAGCATTTATCAGAGACACAAGAAATAGTAACTTTCATGTTGCATTTTGTTTATTCCAGAGAATAAATGTAAGAGAAAAACAAAATTGTATCAGCTGGAATATCCAGGATATTCACTTCTTTTCCTGTGTCACCATTATATTGTGACATGTTGACGCGGGGAAAGCAGAATGCCATTTCCAATGGTGAGATTTCCAATTATACCACGTCCGTCTGTGCTCTGCACAAGTGTTTACACTCCTGGAAACACTAATAATTGAAATGACAAGAGTTTGGCTGGACAAACACAGCTTTAAAACATTTGTTTAATTTAGAAGGACTGAGAAGTGACAACACTGACGCACAAAACAAGCTAACATTAATTTCAAAAAAACATTTCCAAGGCCCGGAGTGGTGGGTAACTGAAAAATGAAGTGTGGAAAACCTCTGTGCCACAGGGATGGAAGGAGAGGAAGGATTCTCTTTGTCAGCACTGAACATTCATTCAACCCCCCCAGTAGAATTTACATTTAAAAAAACCAAAAAGCAGAAACAGCCCTTTAATGACAGTAGAGACTATTTTTGGTCTTTTAATACAGTATTGTGGATTAAAGAGTGGAAAGATTAGCAGAATAATACATATCATAACAAGGGAACATCTCCTCAGGTCATCTTAAGTCAGTCTCATGCTGTCATTCAGGTTCACAAGCTATTGTGACATCAACAGCCCAAAGTTTCTATCTGGATGTAAATGAAATTATTGATTATTTACAGATTATTTAAAGACTTCAACATTAATTACATTTAAAATAGTTTTCTTCCAGAAAATGCAATTTTAAAAATGAAGCATCTCATCCACAATGCTGTTAAGAAAAAAGAGACAACCCAGGGCATTCCGCATGAAAGTGCCAGTGGATTTTATTCCACGTGTGTCATGCCTGAGAGACAAGAGCTGGTAGCTTGGTTTAAAAAGGTTTTGAACAGTGGTTGAACCAACTTGTACAGAGTAATAATATTATTTAACTTGGCTATAGGCTGATAACCATGGAAAAAAAATGCCCTTGTCATTAAAGACCACAAAATTAGCTGACATGAGGGAGAAAAATGAGATTTTTTTTCCTTAGAAATAATAATTTAAAAAGAAACAAAATATGCAGCAAACGTACTTGTGCTTTCCAGCGCATTTTCAACTTCTGTAATAAATATTTTTCACTCTGTAAACTGCTCATGATCTGTTCTTTCCAAAACATCTGGACATCTTCTCCTTTCAAAACTTGAATTTATGAGAATGTCACTGATATCAGTCCTGGCAATGCTGGAATGCTTGCAATTTTATTTCATTCCTGTTGCCAAAATGCTGGCAGCATCATTCTGTCTTCCTGGGCAACAAAAAAAAATCTCCATGTGCAATGAATAAAGGAAAAATGACCTCTGATATTTATTTTTGTTATTTTTACAGAAGATTACAAAATAAATGCAAAACTCCAAGAAGAGCCTGGCTTGCTGATGGTGCAGATTACAGCACCACAATCAGAATTTTTAGAGATACACACACGTGTGGAGATTGTCAAAGCAGCTGAGTCAGAGATTTCCAGATTGTCAAAGCCTTCTGGAAACCACAAGACAGAGCTGCATCTTCTGAAGAAACCAACACACCAAAAATGTACTTTAATAAAGTGAGCACTTTTAAAAGCATGGCCTTCATCTCGTTGTCCAAATCGGATTTGAGCCCTTCAGGAAATCGGATTCCAGTTATCGATACCGGCCCCTCCAGAATCTGCTTCCTCTCAGGAAAGCTTCCCCCTGAATTTATTGCTGCAGATTAGAGGCTGGCACAGAGGGAAATTAGTTTATTGAGATCTTCCTAATGGTCTCCAGCACAAAAGAAGCGTCCCTGTGGTACAGGACAAATCTGAAACAGGATCCAGACACAGAAAAATTCAGTGCCATGAGCGTCAGGCACAGCCTCACCCCAGAGCTGGAGGAGAAGCTTCAACAGCAGCACGAGGCTTCTAGAAAAGTTCTTAGCTCATGACAAAGCCGTGGCATTAGCTCTGAACTCATCCACCTGCGTTTAAATATTTGAGAGCATTCTTTAAATACCAGCTCGTGGAAGTCAATGCTCTTCCCTCTGGATCCAACATTTCGCAGAGTTTTCAGTTCTGAGACTGTGCTTTTAGATTTTCCAGACTTGTCAGTCGACAGTGAAATGAGGAATCTCCCCCTTCAGAGTAACATGCTAAAAACACAAGCATATATAAAACATATTTAAAAATAAGGAAATATATAAAATGTATAAAAATATATAATATAGAAATATATACATAAATGTTATATTATATACTATTTTTGTATATTATATATTATCTATTAAATATTGTATATTGTATAGTGTATATAGTATGTAGTATATAGTGTGTATTGTATATTATATATTATATATTTTATATAACACTTGTATATTATATAACACATATAATATGTGTTATATACTATGATATATATTATATATTATAAAAACATATAAGGAAAATCTCTCAGTCAACTGTTTGTGTAGATTAATAAAGATCTGGGGAAAAAAAACCCCTAATCTTGTAATTTTGTTAATTGTACACAAACTGTTTCAAATCACATATTAAAACACTGATAAAACCCCATTTAAAAAAAGCCTTAAATGAAACCAGTGCCAAGACTTGGCCTGGTGTGGGAAGGGGTTGGGTTGGACCAGGAGGGAGATCAGTATCCCCTTTTTGACTACACTGCACAGAACTGAGTCCCAAGGAAGGTGGATTTAATCACCCGGCACACCCTGGACTCGTGCCCAGGGTGAATTTCCCAGCTGATATCCATGGCTAACACAGATCCCAGCATCTCTCTGCATCGGGGCTGGGATGGATTGGAAGTGTCCAACACGGCATCGATCCCAGATGTGCAGCGCAGTGGAGGTTTCAGTGTGGATGAATATCCCAAACAGCTTCTCCGTGGCTGATCCTCTTACCCGTCACTTGGGAAGGGCACAGAGGGGCAGGAAATAAATCTGGTGGTGGCTGGGCTCTGGGACAGCGCCGTGGCACCGTGCCAGGGGAGGGCAGGACAGAAATCCTCCGTCGGGGTCACGCCAGGGTGAGGATTGTCTGCCGGAGCACAGGGTGGGAAATGCCAACAGCAGCATGATGTGCTCCGTGTACCGCGCTTTCCTGCAGCACAGAGTGCTCCTTGGAGAACCTGCAGCACACCCTGACCTCTCTCCAGCCTGTAAACAAGATGACAACCACAGGCAATAAACACATATATATATAATAAGGAAAAAAAATAGGTCAGATGCTGCTGTCACGGAAATCTGTGGCATTTGGCCCAATAGAAAGTGAAAGAATAATGGTGAAAAGAATATTGAAAGCTTTGTTGCAAGCTTGCTGGGAGAAGAGAAGCAGTTTGGCTTGAGCGTGGAGAGCACCCTGGCTCTGAGGCTTTCTTTCTGATGGCTTCTCCCTGGAATGCACTGGGGGGAAGGCAAAAAGGTGGGACCAGCCAAAAAAAAGGAGAGAAAGTCTGTGCCTCCATGCTGTGCTTTTTACACTGACATCTCAAAAGCTGTCCCTTGCAGATCTGCTCCCTGCAGATTCAAACTCTCACAGGGAATAATTTGCCCCCGAGGCTTCATAATTCGACATTCCTGAGGAAGGAATTTAACACGGGATTTTTTTAGACAGCATTTAGATAAATTTATCAGAGGAACAGACTGTTTCACAATATTTGGGTCACAGCAGAACTGTGAGAGAGATTCTCCGGGTTTTCTGTGCAGGAAATGAGAAGGCGGAGAGGAGGAAGGAGCTGTAAAATGCTCTCTGGTTTTGTACACTGTGAGTTTAATGGATGTGAAAACTGGAACACCTTCGTGCCTCTGCAGGAGGATACAGGCCTGCTGTCTCCTCGAACACTCGTTAGTGCCAGCTCCTGACATCTCAGATTCACACAGGAATGGGGATTTTAATATCCACAGTGGGTGCTTAAAGTGATTTAAAACCCAGGACCAAAATCGTAATTATTTTGCTAACTTAAGAAAAAAAATCAGAAATATCAGTGGTAACTAGTAATGCACTTTACCCCTAAAATTTGCTACTGAGTGAAAAGTATATTTTTAAGAATTATTTAGTCACTGTTTACTTTTTCTGTGACCAAGACATTCTGTCAGGTCACTACCTGTTACTGCATGATCCTCCAACATCAGAGACTCGTTGAATGGTTTGGGCTGGAAGGGACCTTAAGGATCATCCTATTCCAACCCCTTGCTGTGGTCAGGAACACCTTCCACTAGATCAGACAATATAAAATTATAATAAATTTATATATATATCTAATATCCCACTGGAAAATATTACACTGCAAGTGGATCCTGGCTTCTGGCTGGCTGAACACGACAACCCAGGGACCAACAGGTGGAACGAAGGAAACAGTGGGGAAAAAAGCTGGAATCTGAGTCTCTGATCCTTGCAGGAAAAGGATGAGATTGCTGTTCCCATTGCAGCCCCAAAGGCAGCTTTCCTGCCAGATGGGAATCTGAACCTGCAGCGAGCAGGGGCTGGCACACAGGGACGGCTGCATTCAGGCCTCTCCTAAATACTCCTCATCAGTGTCCCCAGTCAACACATTGCTGTTGGTTTGAGCAACTTCTGTGGTGCATTGGGTGGTTGAAGAAAAGCCATGAAACCCTGAGAACAGAGGGCAGTGCAGACCCAGCCCGCACTGTCCGGCAGGACAGAGCCCCAGCCCGTCTGTGGCAGGAGCAGGTGACACATCCTGTAAGGTCAGGAAAACGACAGCATCAACTGCAGAGGCAGAACACCAGGCTGGAGGGAGGACAGAAGGTCTGGCTCATCAGCTGGGAACTGTTACCTCCCTGACCTTCAGACTGCCTGGCTCTTGAAAACTTCCTGCATATAACTCCAGGAGAGACCAGTTCCAGTCTGAAAGCCTTTGCTTATCTTCTTATCCTGTGTCCTGATTATTAGAATGTCTTTTCCTACTGTTCTGGCAACTCCAGTTGATCACGGTGTCAATGAACAATGCTGCTGCACAGATTGCTTTTCATCATCAGTTTTATTTTTCCCTATTTTTTCCTCCTCCTTTTTTGTTTTTACCTTCATTTTAAATGCCTTTGCTGGCTTATCCTGTTCCTCTCTCCCATTCCTTGCAGAACCCCCTCTGATCAGCCAGCAATGCCAGTCTCCATTCAACTGCTGCCTTTTCCAACATTCACTCTTGATGTCTGCCTTGCTGCCCTTCACATTTGAGCCGAGCAGCACCACTTGTGCAAGGGCAGTTTGTTCCCATCCTCCTGCATGTTCTCCCTTCAGGCTGTGTTAGCACGACCCCAGGTAACAGCGACACTGCTGGGACACTGATCTGGCTGATAGCTCCTCAGAGTGTTCCTGCACTGCTTTCTCTGCTTGCAGCTGCCATTTCTTTCCTGAGGGTGTGACAGTGTCTGGGGTAGAGACCACCACTCTGCTCCGTGTTCATGTGGTCTCTGATGAGACAAAATTCTGCTTCATTCTTTGGTTCGCAGGAGCTGTAATATTAAACAGCTCACGTGTGAAAGGAGTGGGCTGGATTTGATGGAAAATCAGCTGATGTACGTAATTGCACACAATAATCACAATCCCAGCAAGAACTAACTGGGTCGGTTTGCTTGTGCTGTGCCAAGGTGAATCCACGCAATAACAGTCACATTTTCATAGAATCACAGAATCATAGAATTGTAGAATCACAGGATGGTTTGGGTCGGAAGGGACCTTAAGGCTTATCTCATCCACCCTGTGCCATGGGCAGGGACACCTTCCAGTGTCCCAGGCTGCTCCAAGCCCTGTCCAGCCTGGACTTGGGCACTGCCAGGGATCCAGGGGCAGCCACAGCTTCTCTGGGCACCCTGTGCCAGGGCTCCCCACCTTCACAGGGGAGAATTCCTTCCCAGTCTCCCATCTAAACCTGCCTTCCCCCAGCTTAAGGGCTTCCCACCTTGTCCTGTCCCTCCATGCCTTGTCCCCAGTCCCTCTCCAGCTCTCCTGGAGCCCCTTTAGGCACTGGAAGGGGCTCGGAGCTCTCCCTGGAGCCTTCTCTTCTCCAGGTGAACACCCCCATCTCTCCCAGCCTGGCTCCAGAGCAGAGGGGCTCCAGTCTCGTCATTAACTCGGTGTCCTTCTCCAGTTTCTGCAACACGCACAGTTATTTGTAACACTTTCAGATGTTTCTTATCGCAGAGAATAAGTTTTCAAGAAGAACCGCAACGCTGGCAGTTACTATGTACTTATAGACAAAAATATTCATTCCCCCGCCCCTTTCACACGCAGTTTTAAGTCTCAGTTTTAAGAGCGGTAAAGTTTTCACTCACAAAAATCGATGGGAAAATGAATGTGCAGGTAATTTAACTCTTTTTTCCCTGTTTTTTAGTACGGAAAACTTTGGAATTTCCCGTCCAAGGCAGAGCGCGTCGCGTCCCCTGCTGCGCGCTGGGGGAACTGCGTGTGAGCAGCGCAGAAATGCCCCAAATTGTTCTCATCCACCCCCGGTATTTTAGACGCAGAAAAGGATAAAATCCAAATATCGGGCAGATCTAAGGAAGGATTGAAGCCAGAGGCAATAAAGTTCATTAAAGCAGCGTGCCTTGAAGGGAAAAGCTACTTGTGAAAGAGAGGAGGAAAAAGCAGGCTGTGACAAATGGAAAAATAATCAGATGTAAATACAGAAAATGAAGTCAATCTTTTTGTGTTGGTTTAGCAGTGGTACTTTGCCCTTCGGCACCGTGTGTTTGGTAAATATTCCGAGCAGGACATTCACAGCGTTTTCTTTCTGAGAAGAATAGCATGTTCCCAATTGTTTAATGTTGTGGCTAAAATTCGTGTTTCAAATGCACACAGAGAAATTTCATAAAACAAAAATAAACAAACTATTGGAGATCCCAGCAGTAAGAGCTTGACATAACCCAGCTTCTCTCAGAGCTTCAAATGTCCCTCACTCCCCCTCACAGGCTGTGAGTCAGCAGGGGAGGAGGATACTTAGATTAGAAACACCAAACTGTGGAGCAATCATTACACAAATGTTATTTTGGTGGCACTTCAGATGCTCCTGCAGTTAAAATCTGCTAAATTAGGAGAACTGCAGTGATCAGAACCTCAGCTGATACCTGTCGAGCTCTTACTTGATGCCCCAAACTTGCGGCGCCAAAACAAGGCTTTATGCAGCCCAAAAATCTGATTTATGACCCCCTTGCCACAAATTAGCACAGGATTTATCATTTCAGCCTTCCTGCAGTGCTGGCACCGAGCACTGTCTGTGCTGCTTTTGGTTATCTGGTAATTGGAAGACAACAGGAATCAGATCAAAGAGGGCCCCGAAGCCCCAGATTTCAGGCCAGATCATCGTCTGTGTGAACTGGCGTGAGGTTGGTACGTCACTGGGGGCACACGACAAACCAAAGTCACTCCAAAATGGATCATTTTGCCTTCAAATTGTTTTGCTGTAACCATCAGGAGTCTTTGGTACATAGAAATGTCCATGCTCCAGTGATAAACACGAGCCTCGGAGGGACAGTTCTATTATTGAGCCCAGTTTTGCATTCCAAGTATCCCCATCCCCTACAGATGCTGAGAATACTGTTTTCCCCAGCACCATCGGTCCCAACAGGAGAAGCTCTGCAGAAACAACCAGAGAGGAGCCTGTGTGGAGCAGAAATTGCCATTTGAATCCCTGCATTATGCCCCAACCCCACCATGTGATGGTTGTTTCAGCCTTCGTTAGCCGCGACACAAGGAAGCTTTTATCTTCTGTTTACTGCGATGGGAATAAACACAAAGAGTTAATATGTAACCATCCTTTTGTGGGTTTTTAAGGGCAGAGCCCTGGCCCGGGGGGCACTCGGGACGTCGGGGACTGGCAGGGATGCACCCCCTGGCACTGCTCGGGTGCCTCGTGGCTCTGAGCCACTGCGCTCTCGCGTCCAAAGGTGAGTGTCTTCCACTTCCTAAGGGCAGCCCCATCCTGAGGTGGGAATGGGGGAAACCGGAGAAAACAACGGGATTTTAAAGCCTCTAGATAATCCTGGTCAAGTGTTTTGAGCAGGGCTTTTCTCTGAAAGCTTTTCTTCACTTTTCCCTTCCCATCCTTTCCGCTGTCTCTTCCTGTGGTGAGGTGAGTGGCTGTGTACAACAATGTAAAATGAAGGAAAGCAGAAGAAATGCTGGCAGAGGCTGTGGGACCCAGGCTGCCCGGGTGCCAGGGGGGAACCATGTGTGCCAGGAATTAACCTGCTCCATCCCTGCTCACTCACCCCTCCACGCCTGCACAAGCTCCTGCCTCGCTTTCCTCCTCCTTTCCCCCACGCCAAGGGCTCTGGGCACTGTCTCACGTCCCCTCTCGCTGTGTTTGCCATTTATTTCTCCATCCTGAGCTCCGTGTCCCTCTGTGCTGTCCCCACGGTGTCCTCAGCAGGAGCTCAGGCTGCACCCTCCGTTCCTCCCTCGCTGTTCCCTCCTGTTCTCACCCTCTGGGTGATGAGTTGTTCATGCTGTCACCGTGTTAAAGCTGTTTGGGAACCAGAGCTGCCTCGTGTAACACAGGGTCTACCCCAGTGAACAGAAAAACTGGAGAAACCAGAGGAAAAAAAAGGAATTTAATTACAAGAAAAAAATACCTGATTTCCGGCTGAGCCCACCAAACTGACATGGATTAAAAACCAAAGGCATTCGTTTGCTTCTAAGTCCCTCTCCCCCTGTTTTGTCCAAGGTAATTTACTCTAATTGATTCACTTTGTGTACCACCTTGATAAATCTATTTTGAAGGGAAAGTAAATTTTAGTTTAAAAAGTGACACAAAATCTAACTGGGGCCATTGATAGAGCTGCTGAGGAGAAGAACAACACCACATTTTTTTCTGGCTAATACTTACGGCAGCCTCAGTAAGACAAAAGGACAGCTCAGGGCAGGGAGATACTATAACTCATAATAACAGAGAATCCTCTGCTTCGAGCTGGAAACTAAAACCACCTCCAATCTTCTACCCAATTTTTTGTAAATTCCTTTCCTCCAGTCTGTCCCAGGCCACCAGAAGTGCTGTTTGCCACACTTAATGTAGACAAAAAGGTGTATGAAGTGGGTGAGGAAGTGGAGTACACCTGCCGGCCCGGGTTCATGCCCAACAGCGGGCAGAGGAAGTACACCTGCCTCCCGACGGGCAAGTGGGCCTTCAACACCCTGCTCTGCCTCCGTGAGTAGCCACAGCACCTCCTGCTCCTGCCTCCGTGGATCCGAAAAGGGTATTTTATAACCCGCGGGAGGAATCGGATGGATCGAAACAGATCTCTCTCCAGTGGTTCTGCCCTCGCTGGTTGGATGATGGCAGGGTGTGGAAGAGGGGTGGTGGCAGGGGAAGGATCTTCCCATCTGTGCCCCACAGCTGCCCTGCAGCCCCTGCTCCTGGATGGGGATGGAGATGGGAGCTGCACAGGGTGAACCTCCATGTGCCCCAGCCCGGCAGTGCTCACCTCTAACAACACCCACGGCTTGATAACCCCTGCATGTACTGCATCCCTCAGTGCCATTTTCATCATTCCACTGCAGAGAACTCACATTCCTCAGACAGTCGAGTGTTAAAAATATTTCCTCACAAAAGCTTGTATTTTGCTAGACACATAGAACAGCCAGACTTGTGGAATGTAGTCCATGGGAGCAGAGAAACGTGAAAGACACCAGGAAGAGCCTTTATGATCTACATGTTCCCATTACAATGGAATCATTATGTCATGCCTAATGAAATATTATTATCTTTTTTGTATATTTAATAAACAGCAAAGAGATGTCCCCCTCCTCCCCCCCTGCAGAATGGGAAAATGGATTTTGAAGAGCTCCAGTACCAGAGTACTGTAACTTTTTCATGTGATCCAGGGTAAGTGCTCCCTTCCTCTTGCTGCTAAATAAACAACCTCAACCACATTGTAGTATCACCCACTGCCACATTGCAAGACTGAGAACATTGAAAACTGCACATAAAAAATCAGCTACATTTCAGAAATCATTAAAAAAAGCCTGTCTGGTGATCCACCTCTGTTCAGTCTTGCCTATAACATTATGGAGCTTTGCTACTCCGAAGAAAAGTCTTGCAAATATGGAAATCACCAAAATAGCAGAGATTTTATGCAAAGATTTATTCTGCACTGCTTTCCCCTGCCTTTCAAATCCTCTTATTACATCATGAGATGAAATCCCACAGCAGAGAGTAGATAATCTCCATCAAAGTTATGCTGTTGGGCTCTGGAGACTGGAAATTGAGTTTCTATGCCTTTCCAAGCTCAGTAAATGAAAACATGAGGCTAATCCTAACTTACCTGCAGTAAATGCACTTTTACTCAAGGCTACTCGTTAGCTTTAGAAATGAGGATGCATTTTAAAAAATAGTTCTGGTAAATGCAGGGAAGCGTTTGATAGTAGCAGGTATTTGATTGTACTGGGTAATTAATGACTAAACAGTGCTTACCTGGAAGGTCACAGGTGAGTCACAGCCTAGAGCTCACTGAAAAGTGTCAACAGCCTCCACAACCTCCTGCAAAACAGGAGCAAGATAAGGAATACATAAATTCAACTATGATACCAAGTGTAGCAATGGGACTTGATTTGATTTTGTTAATTCTAGTTTACTGGTTTTCAGCTGTGTGATACTGAAATGCCGGACACGTGATGAATATTTCTCTAAAACTCAGAGTAAATGTTAATAGTGTAAGTACAGAGGATGGGAGAGAAGTGTGTAGTGTGCATATGGAAACTGAAATGTCTGGGATTAAAATATAATAATGCACCTCAGTGACTTTAGTTCTTAAGGGTGCTGAATTCTTTCCAGTATTTGATCCTTATTCCCATAATTAACTGGGAACTCCTCCCAAGAAACCATAACATTTGCATTAGCAATCACAGATCAATGTTTGCTATTTACATACATCCATAGTATTAATCAGTTGTAGAAATGAATATGTAAAACAGAATACAAAGTTGAAACAACAAAACATCTTGCTGTATCAAGCCTTCTGCCTGGGTCTTTGCAATATTTGAATATTAACAGTTTTTCAGATCTGATTCTAAACTTCCTTTGAGGTCAGGAATTGCTGAACTAGAGAAGGATTTCAGAGCTGGACCCTTAATTTTGTTTATGAGAAATGACAGATCTTTGATTGATCTCCCTGTTGTGGTAACCAGGTCTGTTTGTTTCCAGCTACAAACTCGTCGGGTCAAGAATGAGCCAGTGCATGGCAGATGGAAAATGGACTGGGACTTTGCCACAGTGTCAACGTACGTGTTTCAATAATAAATAACTATTCTGTCCTTATTCCTATTCCACAAAGATTCCTTTCCATTGCTCAAATTATATATACTCTTATTCACAAGTCTCCTCTAGCGCTGTGCAAAAGCTGGTTAGGAAGAATCAAGAAGAATGCTGCATATTTGGTTTTATATGTGCGGGTTTTAGAGAAATACAGTTTAAAGGTCTGTACAAAAGGTCGGGATCAGGGATGCTATTTACAGCTGGAGGTAAGATGCTTATCCACTCAAATTCCTCCTCCCTGTGTATAAAAAGAGGATATTGTCATGCCTTTGTACTTATGCAGGGTTTTGCAATAACCTATCCTGTAAAAACACTGGACTGAAAAGCAATAATATCTTCTGAAAAATCCCACGAAACTCATGAATTCCATACTCTGAGGCCCCTGACACTTTTAATTTGAATTGTGTGTTGCCAGCTATGATTCCATGTGGGTTCATTTAGTCATAAGAACGTTGTTCCTCTGATTCTACAAGAATTTGATCTTTAAGCCTTAATTTTCTGGCTGCTGTGCTTTTGTAGCGGTGACTTGTGCACCTCCCTCGCTCCCGGAATTTGGGGTCCTCTCTTACCGTCGCTTGAATCCTGGAAACGTCTCTCATTTCCTGGACACAATCCTGTTTGAGTGTGTCCCTCCTCTCGCCCTGATTGGGAACGAGACAGCCACCTGCACAGCCAATGGCACCTGGAGCAGCATTCCAGTGTGCAAGGGTGAGTAACTCGCTTTATCCACACCAAAAAATACTCCTGAGAACTGCATATACAAAACTAAATGAACAACAATATCTTAATTTATTTTACAACTGTTATTGCAAACACACAACAGAATTATTCTGCAGCTGAATTCTGCCATCATTCAGGCTCGTGGATCAAGGGGATTGCTAACCCATGGCACACAACATGGCATTGATAAAATATTTGCTGCAGGTGTAAAGGTTATATAAACAAACCCTGCTAAACGTGGTGCACAGTGGGGAACCTGAGCCTGGCCTCCAGTGTACAACCAACATTTGATTCTAAGTGCCCAGATTCACCCAAGAAATAGTTGACCTTACCCTCAGCCCTAAAAACTTCCCTGCTTTTAGTTAAATTATGCCATGTTTAAGTCATGTTATAACCACAAATTGCAATAGATGTGTATTTAAAACAAGTAATGTTTATTTATTTGTTGTGGTTTTTAAGCTGTCTTTCCCCTGGCTGTGTTTTCCTGTGAAAGAGGCTGCAATGAACCACCACAAAAGTTTTGATGCATTTTTCAGGTTTATAGTTGTCTTTTTGACCCGTGACACTGACGAAGCTTTGGGTTTGGTTTTGTCCCCCAGTTGTCACCTGCCCCACCCCAATAGGAATAGAAAACGGGTTTATAGAGTTTGCAGTGCGCAGAACGTACCACTACAACGAAAGCGTCAGCTTTGGCTGCCAGCCCGGCTACGTGATGGAGGGATCCAAGCACTCCCGCTGTGAGAACACTGGAAACTGGTCCACAAAGCCAGCCTGCAGAGGTGAGCACAGCCCATCCCCTGGAAACCAGGAATCAGGCTGAATTCTTCCACCAGAGCGCCACTCCGACTGTTGAGTTGTCACTCCTCTGTGCGAGAGCTGTGCTCGAAAGGAAGCCAAAACAGGAATTGCAAGGCCCTGATGATCTAAGCCCACTCCCAGCATGGCATGTTGTGTGACACGATGCATCTGCATTGACTTCAATAACCAGCCATGTAACTTTATTCTGAGCATTTCCTCTCCTCTTCCTATTTCATGTCACAAATTATACTGAGGCTGGATTTTCACCAGAAAATTTTGACCCTAAACCTCAGGGTCTGAATTTCTTCAGCATTTTAATACCAACAGAAGTTCTATCTATATGTGGGGCACATTTTTCATTCCCAAGTGTCACCTGTACAGAATTCTGGTGGGATCTGATCTACCCCCTTTTCAAACCTGTTCCTTATAACTGGCTTTTTTTTCCCCAGCACCATGTAAAATACCAGTTAAGAAAGCTGTAGTATTGTACAACGGTGAGAAGAAGAGAGTCCAGAACGACCTGAAGGATGGCATTCTGCATGGGGAAACCGTATCCTTCTTCTGCAAGAACAAGGAAAAATCCTGTGCCTACACTGTAGATGTGGCATGTGTGGATGGTAACTTCACCCTCCCCGCCTGCTTCAAAGGTATGAGCCAGGCTGCTCACAAACCAGCTCCTGGTGGGGGAATTACAACTGTTTGAGTGTGAGGGACAATGTCATAATTCATCTTCAAGCCCTACTTGAGTGGCTATTTGAATTATTGAGTGCTTGAGTTATTGGGTATTTTGGAAGCAAATGGCCTGAGGAGAGAATGCACAGCAAGAATTTGCTTTTAGTTGTGTCAGAGCCCTGCATTAATTCCTGTCCTGTTCTAGAAGATGTTCTTTAAAGGGGGTCTAGCCCAAAGAAAAGGCCGTATCTAGAGTATTCTGGGATTTCACAAATCCTTGGATCAGCACCTTCTTTAGGGATAAAAAGCCTGAACGCTGCTGCGGGTTTGAGAACCTGACATATTCCCTCCTATTCTGGTGAATTATTCCCACCTTTTGCTGATCAGGAAAACACTTTGGACCAAGAGTGTTGAAAAGCAGCTGAGAGCTGTGGGGAGGAATTGATGCGGGGGGAAGTGCTTCACAGGCACGCAGGCTTTCAGAATAAACAAACATTACAACTTTGTTAGTAAGAGGAAATGTTTCGCATTTGTTTTGTCAATATTCCTCACATGGAATTTTCCTTCTAAGTTTTATTTTCGTTTGTAAACGAAGGAAAAGCACAGCCTATGCATGATGAAAACATCTCTCCTCACGTTTGGCTTCTGGTGCACGTAGCTCAGCTTTATTAAGATAGAAATTCAAAGTGTATTTCTTCCAACAGTTTCACTCTGATGCAAAGACTGACTGCTCACCTCGCTGTTGTTTTCAGCTGTCACATTTCAAGAATTTAACCCAATTCTTCACTTGTCTCCAACAGAACGTGGCTTTTTCTCAACTCTGGTGAAGAAGGACCCCTCAGACATGAAAGCATGTGAAGACGAAGCCTGAGGCAGAGAAATAACCCAGTACTAAATTTCTGCCTTACTGAGACAGAACATTTCACATACGAGAGGAAAACTTAGGTCCTGGGAGTGTAACTTGGGTCTTGTGAATCTAACTGGTCCTGCGAGTGTGAATTTCCAGGTGAACTCCGGACTCTGTGAATGCTTTTTTCCCTCCCACCATCCCCACCAGTCTCTTCCACATCACTTCAGCCATTAACTTCCATTCTCTTGTCTCTGCCTTCCTCCAAATCCCCGAACTACTGCTTCTCTTTCCACATTTCCAACCTTTATACAACCATAAATGACTTCCTCAATAGCAGTTGCTTTACAATAAAGTGATTTTCAGCCACTAGTGTGTTCTTATTTAATATTACCTAATCATCAATCAGATCCTTCAGCTCTGGACTGATTTATAGTAAAAGGCCTTAATCATTAGTAATTACTGGGTTCTGATTCCATTACCACTCCCCCGGGACAGGGAGTGGACCTTTAATTATAGATAGCAGAGGGTCATGAGCCTGGGATTTGCCAGAATTTACGTAAGTAGAAAGACTGAGATTTCCAAATGAGTTTAGAAGCCAAGTATCCAACCACAACTTAAACATCAATAGCATCAGATGAAAGATTTTTAATATTTCTAAAAAAAACCATTTGCTTAAGTTAGTAAGACTATTCAGGTTTTTGAGATTCTAGCTTCACCTGAAACTGTTCTAAACCACTGTTAATTTTTACCTCTGTTTCAATATTACACAATATAATTGCTTCAGTTTTCTTTCTTTTTTTTTTTTTAAGACAACTGTACACCATTGAGCAACAGTTCTGATCTCTGGTCATTAAGTAGCTCTGAAGTAAATTGTACTTTTAATCTGATTTATGATACAGGCAGCTCACTGATATGATCCAGTCTGGCAAGTTTTGTGCTTATGTCTGTATTTTCATTCAGAAAAAATAATTATAGTTTCAACATACTAGAAAGCGATAGAGAAATATTTGTGGTACACATATAATAAATGATCATGAGTCATACATGGTTCCCTCTGCAGTTTAAAAGCCTTTTCTTTGATAAAAAGCATGAGCTCCACAGTAAGTAACCCACTGCAGAACTTTTAAAAGGACCATTTAAAATTAAGATCAAGCTACTCGTAAGATGGTAGAGCTGCCATTAAAGAACTCGGAACATATTCCAATTATCTTTTTTTTTTTAAGGCTGCATATGAATATTTTAACAGTACGACAGATATAATTCGTCCCTATGCTTCCTATTTTGAAGGAGAGATTGAGGCAGCTATTATTAAGTATTTAGTACTTTGTACTCAGCAACAATTTCATTTTCTAATGCAGAGACAGACAAATTCATGCTGGCAGCTGAAGTGGGTATTTTGTTGGTGCAGTTTTGGTTCTGAACATGTTTAGGTGGGATCCTCAAATGATGTTTGCAGGCCAAGATACCCATAACTCCTTCTGACACATCCATAGCTCAGCTGGCAGGAGCCAATTAATTTGGAAATCCAGTCTAAATGTGGTGTGGATCCCTCTCTGGGATCGGGATGTTCAGGACAGTTGCTGAGATACCAAACACAGTTTAATATTAACTTGTGTTTCACAGCACGCCCTGTGAAGTTGGCGTAAGCAAACTTAGCATTCACTGCCACCCAAACGCTGCCTGCCCCTGAAATGATTTGTGTTTTGCACAAAAACAGCTGCCCCGGGAAAACGGAGGTTTTTCTAAGGAAATGTTCCCAGTTCTCCTTACCTGTGCAGCTGGATAATGACTGAACAAATCAGCTGGCCCTGTTTCCTCGCTGCATGTGCAGCACTGGAATACTTGAAAGGATCACCCTTAGGAGCCAATGTTCACTGAATTTATTATCTACTCTCCTGAAGCAAGAAGAGGGAGAAAAAAAAATCTGTGACCTGTTAACTCTTTGAAGTAGTGAGGTGTTTGTGAATCACAACTTTACAGACATGAAAGATTTGCTCAGAAGGTCTGAAAAATAACGTCTTGCAACTCGAAGTGCTCCAGAAGCTGGGATGAGGCAGTGAAACCTGTCTTCTTTTTTTTTCTGTATTTTTGAGATGTTTGAAAAAATGCCTTAAGCTGTGTTCATGTTACTTGTGGCAACCTGCCGAGACAGTTAAAGAGATAAGAGAATGTGGTAAAATGTGGTGGGAAAAAAAAAAGGTGCTGAATATGTTTTACTTAAATGGCCGTGTTTTTACAATTCAAATTGAGAATTTGTTCTGTATTCTGGTTGGGATACCTTGTGCTCTATATCAGAATATCCACAGTGATTTCCTCAGGAGAGTCAGGGCACATCAGTGCTCCTCATTTCCAGGCTGCAGCTTTGGCTGGAGACAAGACCTCAGCCATTTCTTCAACCTTTAATTTTTCTTTCTGGTCTTTTGGACAGAAGTTATGCAATTGTCAAATCACTTCAGGTAGGCTCCAACCTGCTCTGCCTTGGGAAGCAGACCCAGAAACTGGATCTATTCCCTCAGGAAATTCCTCCTGGAGTAGTGGTTCCAATCATTGATTTTGCTTGGCCTCATGTTCTTCTTGATCATGTTCCAGCAAATTCAGTTTTTCAAAGTACTTTGTGATGAGTGTGACAGAGATATATTCAAATCTCAAGGCAACATGCAGAAACACAGCAGCCTCACTCTGCTGCAAGAATCTACCATGGATTTAACACAGACGAAAAGTGTCCTGCGTTCCAATATACAGCAAATGACAACTACTTTAAATTTGGAATTTAAAGACAATAAATCATCTTTGTAATGTACTCTTGAGATTCTGCCGTGGTTGAAATACTCCATCACCGATTTTTGCACTGCTTCTATGCAATTGTGGGTTTAAGGCACTCTGAGGAGGGCCCGGTGTAGCTGTCAGAGCTATCACCCAACGAGCCCTAACACGGAATCATTCCTGCAGAAGATTAGCTGAGAAATCAAAGAAAACAGCCAATTTCCTACCGTACATGTAAGGATTTCTTGTTTGATGTGTATGTGCATCTGAATCAAGCTCAGAAGTGTTGAAGAGTTTGTTTGTTCGAGATAAAAGTGCTTTAGACACTACACACGGAGCAAAGCCTGTGACAGATTTTGGGGAAAGAGAAATAAATGAATCAAAGAGGTCAGAGGGTTTATTTGGGCTCATACATCCACACAACCATTTCAGTCACTCAGGAAGAGACTGAACAGCTGAAAGATTCCTCTAATTACTTTGGATTAATTGCTGGTCTTCTCGAAATGGCTACAAAACAACAAGTACAACCCATGGTTTTTGTGCAGAAGTGTCAGGCATGTGCTTTGAAATTCTTCTATTCCACAACACCCCCTCATGTCCTCTGTCCTTGGGATAGGACATGAACAACCCAGAAATCATCAGCAATATGGAGCATATCTCATGTTTTAAAGTGAGCTCAAAATTGCTCAATTACCTACAAGAATATACTTGAACCGATTTTACTCAGAAACTGTGGATAAAATTGGCTCTGCAATTATTAAACTTTCTCCTGCAATTTCATTCTCATTTTATCCACTCATGTTTCTGGCACCCACCCCCCATTGCTCACGCTCAAAAGCTACTTCTGATTTATTGACCTTTAACTTCAGGGTGGGAAATATTTTTCGCTAAGCTCTGAGTAGAAACATTTTTTCCCCCAAATATTGATCCTAATGAAGATACAAAAATAGATATAGCCAATATCCAGCGAGCAGGAATTAAATTACACATCACAAAGGGATGTCCCCCACTACTGCTGTACCCTCACTTTTGTAGTCCCAGCTCTCCCACACTCATGAGGCACTGGGTCCATCCCTTGCATAACCAGGACCTGAACCAATCTCATTCAATTTATGGCACAGAATCACAGAAGGGTTTGGGTTGGAAGGGACCTTAAAGATCATGCAGTGCCACCCCCTGCCATGGGCAGGGACACCTTCCACTGTCCCAGGCTGCTCCAAGCCCCAGTGTCCAGCCTGGCCTTGGGCACTGCCAGGGATCCAGGGGCAGCCACAGCTTCTCTGGGCACCCTGTGCCAGGGCTCCCCACCCTCCCAGGGAACAATTCCTGCCCAATATCCCACCCATCCCTGCCCTCTGGCAGTGGGAATCCATTCCCTGCATCCTGTCCCTCCATGCCTTGTCTCAATTCTCTCCAGCTCTCCTGGAGCCCCTTTAGGCCCTGGCAGGGGCTCTGAGCTCTCCCTGGAGCCTTCTCTTGTGCAGGTGAACACCCCCAGCTGTCCCAGCCTGGCTCCAGAGGGGCTCCAGCCCTTGGAGCAGCTCCGTGGCTCCTCTGGGCTCTCTGCAGCAGCTCCAGGTGCTGCTGATGCTGGAATCCCCAGGGCCGGGGCAGCTCTGCAGGTGGGCTCCACCTGAGGGGCAGAGGGGCAGAACCCCGCTCTGCTGCTGCCCACGCCGGGGATGAGCCCAGGGCACACGGCCCGGGCATGCTGAGCTTCTCACCCACCAACATTCCCAAATCCTTCCCCCAGGAGTGCCGTCCATCCATTCTGCACCCAGCCTGTGTTTGTGCTGGAAACCCAGGTGCAGCAGGACTTCGCACTCGGCACCTCCCGTTTCCCCCGTTTCCCCCGAGCTCTGCCGGGGACTCTGCAGTTGTTTCCCGTGCGTGTCCGAGCGGATCCGTAACTATCCGTGCAGGGAGCTGGATCTGGGGGAGAGCACTGCGTGCAGCCATGACCGCACTGCTGGGGGTGGTGACATTCATCACTTCGGGCAGGAATCACACAATATCCGGAGCTGGAAGGATCATCCAGCCCAGCTCCTGGCCCTGCACAGACACCCCAACAATCCCACCCTGAGCATCCCCGGCAGCGCTGTCCAAACGCTCCCGGAGCTCCGGCAGCCTCGGGGCCGTGCCCATGCCCTGGGGAGCCTGGGCAGTGCCCAGCACCCTCTGGGGGAAGCACCTTTCCCTAAAATCCAACCTGCCCCTCCCCTGGCGCAGCTCCAGCCGTGCCCCGGTTCCCGTCCCGGGTGACCAGCGGGAAGAGCCCAGCGCCTCTCAGCGCTGCGGCCGCGCTCCCGCGGCGCCCCAGCAGCAAACCGCGCACTCCTCAATCCCCACAGCTTTCCCCGTGCAAGCTCCCGGGGACGAACAACCCCCCGGCCCGGCCCAGCCCGGCCCGNTCGGCCGCCGCCGCCGCCTCCCCCGCTGTGGCCGCGACCCGCAGCCATTACCCCGAGGTAACGCGGCGGGGCCCGGCCGGGCACGGAGGGCTGCAGGGGACACTCGTGTCGCCCCGGGCCGGTGGCACGGCTGCGGGCCGGGGCTGGCCGCAGGGAAGGGCCCGGGGCGGGCCCGGGTGTGCGGCTCCGCCGGCATTATTAAAGGTTCATTGCTGGAATGTGCGAGGAAAGGTCCCCGCTGGGCTGGGAAATGAGCGGCACGGGAGCGAGGAGCGCTGCTCTTTGCGGTGCTGCTTCCTTAAGAACAGTCCTGACGGCGTTTTCGGTTGTGTTGCTTGTAATATAGCTCTGCTTGCTGTTTTCCCCTCTTTCCCCCCTTCTTCTTTAAAAAAAACCCCTCTAATTCCAAGGAATACCAGGTTAGGAATGCGGTATCACACAAACGCCTTGAGGTGTCTTGTACAAATTGGGTGTAATGAATACATTTATTGTGTGGTTGGCTATTCAGTTTCAAATCTAAACAAGCACATTCTCGTAGATTTCACTGAGTATCTGTAAATTACAAAGCATCTCTCTTAGTTGTGTGTTTATTTGAACATAACGACACATCTAGTTTCACTTCCTGTATTGTTCCAAGCACATCTTTGTGCGGCCTGAGATGAGCAGAGACTGATGTAAAACAGTATTTGACCTTTTCTACATCAATGCCATTAATTTTGCAGGTTACTTTGCGTTCTTTCAAGATGAGCAGTGAAGATGAAATAAAGGAAAAACTGGATGCGGAATTAGATCGCTGTGTTGTGGCTATGAAGCCCTATGTCCTAAGCCTGCAGCACAGTTCAGGTACAGATGGTAAAATGTGCATTTAAACACTAATAACAAAGTTCTCGGGACTGACAATTATTACGTGCAGTTGGATCACTTAATTTAACCAGGCACTTAACCTCTGACATTGCAAGGTACAGTTTTGATGGGGGGTTTGCACAGTTCTAAAGCTGGATGTTTTAGGTACCTTCTGCAGTTGTTTGACCTTATCTGTCTTGTTTTCGTGATGTGAATGTGCTTTTGCATAAATACATTAACATATATCTTTAAAAACCTAGTTCAGTAGAAACTAATACTTCTAAAGAGCATTGTTTTTGAAATAGCCCTTACAAAATTTCAATTAGTTATTAGCTATAAAGTTGTTAAAATTTGGTCAGGAATGTGTAATAATAGGAACATCAATTAATAAATGTTGTAGAAATCTAATTTTTACAACAAGCTGGTTATTATTAAAGGCACAAACCCTACGAATTAAGAGCTTTATGTGTAAACATTTAACCAAATGAATAATTTCCTCATCTGGTAGCAAAGCTTGTGTAAATAGAGATTTGTTTTTTTTAATGGATGAGGTTTTTATTGTGTATTTCAAGTATTTATGCTCATGCAAGCTGTAGGTTGTAGTTCATGGCAGCTCTTGCAGTGAGTGCAGAATTCCTGGTGTTTCCAATCCCATGCTGTTTCCAAAAGTGATGTAAAGTTCTGGTAAACGCAAATTTATAGAAAATGTTTGTGGGATACGTCAATTTGAACCATTGTTAGAGACTTATTTGTAATCTAGGTATTTAACCATTCCTTTTATTTGGTTTGGTCATTTGGGGAGTTTGGTTTTTTTAAACTTTTGTGTAGAAGGGAGAAACCGACAAAATTGGTGACCAGTGATGGCTTCTGTTTTCTGCATGTGTTTGATTTGCTCTGAAGACGTGTAGTGACCACGTATATCTATATTTTCAGAAAGAAAAAGATGCTCACTGTGGATTAAAAAGCTCTGCAAACTTTCAGGAGCAGGCGTAGGAATAGTGGGAAGAGAGAATCGAAACCTGTATGCAAAACTGCTGCTCCACATGCTGCAGAGAGGAGTTCTGGATGGTCCCTTCACCCAAACACCAGAGGAAGGAATGCTGAGGACTTTGCCTGCCTACATGGTGAGTGGCATTTCTTCCTAAGACAAACCTGCTGAAACGTGTCCTGAAATTGCTTTTCCATCTTTGATTTGGCACAAATGTGAGAAACGATTCTGAATGGGTTGAGTGGAACTGCCTGTGATAAACAAGGGCATTTCTTGTAATTGATGTTGGGGAAACTTTTCAATGGGAAAAACTTTTTGAGAGCTGTATCTTCAAAATTCTGGTTAGAAGGCTTATAAAAATAGGTATTTTGAAGGAATACAAAGGTAATCTTTTTCTAGTTCTTGGGAAAAATGTAATAAAAGGCCCTTGAGGCTTTCTTTTGTCTTATTTAGTAGATAGCTCTTGTGAAAGGAAACATGTGCTTAAAGGTGGTGACTTTAGTAGCCTGAGATGACTACAGAATTCACACGGACATTGTTAAAGTTGTAGTTTATTTTCTGAAGAGCTGAATATGCTGTGTCAACCCTTGGCATCATCTTTAGTGACATAACAGTGCCAATTTTTGCTAAAAGACCCCATCCTGTAAGAAACATTGGAACATATTTACACTGTTGCCATGAATTCCCGTGGGTTGGGAAGGTGGCATTTGCACACCTCACTGACCTCACCGGGAAAGGAAGGTTTGTACTGCAGATACCTCTGCAAGAAATGACATTAAGAGTGTACAGAGTGTATCTGTGTAAACACATTCTCGTGCTGATTTTCCATTTGTTCTCATTACAGTCAGTTTATTTTGATGAACCAAGTTCGCCAAGAGTTCGGAACAGCAGCCCTGACTGCTTACCCGAGTGGGTGGTGGGAGAGCTGGGAAACCATGACAGTAACGTATCCTCTGTGGAGGACTCATCTTCAGCAACACCACCTGCACACGGGTAAGGTTCCTGGCCTTGCTTTAGTCAGTGTTTGGTTTGTATTTAATAGATGTGAGCTCTGGATGGCTCAGCTTGTGTGAGTTTATTGCACTCCCTCATGGACTCATCATCGGTGTTCGTGCGTTATATACAGAAACTCTGGTAACAGCTTCAGTGTCACGAGAACTTCCAGACTCCTCTGTTCTTACTTTTCTCCATTATGTTTTCTTCTCTGACTTCTTTACATCTTACTCCATGTCCCATCTGTCTATCCTCTTTCCTTTCCTCTTGTTCTCCTCCTCCTTTCACTTCCAGACACTTAACATGGAAAATGAAGTCTACATCTGTAGCTGCTGAAAGCAGCTGTTTTATCAAATAGATTTTAATGGTTTTTTTCCCTATGGGTTAGAAATGTAAACAAGCATACAGGTAGTAGATTTAGAGGTTGTTCTGTGATTGTTGCTCACAGGTGTTTTAGAGGAAACAGAATAGTGGCTCCTTGCAGATAAGCAAGTTTTGCTGAGCAAGATTTAGGTTTTTGGTTTGCAGCAGCCAATGAGCTTAAACTGCCTCCTTAGTCCCAGTCAGCTGAGACCAGAGCTGTTTACAGCAGGGAAAAGAGGGTGAAATGGGTCATGTTATTAAGGCTTGTTTTCCTGTTGGCTTAGAAAGATGTCCCTGCAGTATTGAAGGAGTGACAAGCTGGTCATTTGGACACTTGGAAAACTTCAGCTCTATTCTGTCCTTATTTGTGGGACTCTTAGGTAAATTCTAGTTTAATCTACTGTTCTTAAGTATTCTGGATTTTCTTACATAGTGCAACTCTGTGCTCATTATCAAGATCTGTGTTCCTGTTTTTTTCATTATGTTGGCTGCATTTCAGTCATGGATGGAATTTCATTGTGTTTGCCCATTTTAAAGTCTTGTTAATGTTTAACCTCTCTGAAATCCTTGGTGAAGGAAGCACTCAAAGAGTGAATGTTGCTCAAAGCTCAGTAGGTGCTGTGCAAGAGGAAGTGAGTGTTTGCTCTGCTCCTGGTTTCGTTTCACTGTATCAGAAATACATTTGCAAGCTTTGTTTCAGAAGTCCAAAGCTTTTTTAATGTCTTCACTTACATCTTTCATAAGTTGCCATCACTGGCTGTTCTCTCGTAGGCACACTGATGTTTATGCTGTTTATCATAATTTTCCAATCATGTTTTTAGTTTTTCAGCAGTGATTTGGATAGGTGACAGACGCTTGCTAGTTAAATCACATTAATATTGAGTATCGTGAAACTCTTCCTCTTCTGTGTCCATTAACTGGGTGTAATTCTAACAATCATTTAAAGAGTTGCTGTCTGAGGTCTCTGTACCTCCTTTTCTTTAGGATTAGGGCCTCTTCTGGTTTCTTGCACTCATGCTCTGATAAGAACCTGTGGTTTTGATAGCAGACTTGTGGTTTAAGAACCAGAGGCAGAGAATGGAGAATTGCCAGCTGAGTTATGATATAACTGCTTTGGGCTTGGTGATACACAGAATTGTTGGGAGGAGCTGTCCAGATACCCTTAATTAAAACAAAAAAATTAGATTTGACCTTAAGAAAACAAGGCATGCATCATGCTTTAGAAATGTTTGAGACCTTGGATAAATTTTTGTTGTTGTTGTGCCGTGTCAGGATAGCTGGCCTGGATCTGATGAGGTTCTCTCAGTCCCTGGGAGCAGCTGCATCGAGTTAAAGAGTCACTCTGGGTGTTAGAAGCAATAAAACAATATCAGCACAACTGTCCCCTATTAGGCCCAGTTTAGCACACTGATATCTCTACAAGGCCGTATTTGTGGTATAAAAATACCCCTGATTACTCTGAATTCCTGACTGGTGCTGTCAGCTGGGCTGGGGTTTGCATATTCCTCCCTCTTCATCCCACTGGGGCTGGTCCCACTTGAGGAAAGCTGAGGTGCAGTTCCACCTATTCCCTCCCTTCTTTGCCATTTTTTTTCTGTCTTTTGCAACCTGATTTATAGTAGAATATTGGGAATCTGATGTCTTTTCCCACTCAGTACCTGAACCTAGAGATTCAGCTTGGCCTGGTAAAGTTCCCAAAGTCAATTTTGGTGCAGTGAAGCTTTATTTCCCTTTTTCCTTTTTCTCCTGTGGGAGTGAAGCAATGCCCACGTTGGTGATCAGTGTGGTTCCCAAGGCTCTGGTGAGTTCTCTGGAGACATGGATTGCAAATTATTCCCTGGGTTGCAAATTATTCCATGCCAGGAGAAGCAAATAAATGTGATTGAATAATGTTACTGGTTTAAAGAACTCTGGGAATGAAACTCAGCTGTACAGGCACAGCTCTGCCAGTGGATGCTTGGACTGAGAGTGGGGCTGTGTCTAAGGAAATCTCAATTTGTGTTGTAAAATTTTGATAGTTCTGTAGTTTATATAAATTAATCTTCTCAGCAATAAGAAACTTAATTTTCCTGCAAGTTTTGCAGAAAAATACTGAAGGCAAATATTTCAGCTGTTGTGTTTTGAAAAATACAAAATATTTACACATTTAATGTGGCCATGTTAAGATATTACCTACATCCAGCACACAGATCCTGTTTTTCTTTGTATTTACAGTTTTGGATGAGCTATCAGTGCGGGTAAAAATGTAATATATTAAATATTTCTGGATGTGCTGTTTGTAGGGAGAGCCAGCAGATGGTGACCGAGTTCCACTGTATTTGTCTCTCTCCTCTTAATGTGCCCTGGGAAAATTGGATCCATGGGCATGGAATATGTGTAGTTGGATGAAAATTTTGCATTCCAGCCATGACTCAGTTCTTACAACATTTTCTCAGGGCAAAATAGATAATGTCAGTGAGACATGTTTGAGTAACTACTTGATGTTCTTTATCTCAAGATTCTCTCCTTTCAAAGACCCAAACAAACAGAGAAATTCTTTTCATAGTGATTTTTATCTTGCAATACAGATAATTCTGTGTTGGACAATTTTGACTTGTCTATATGAAGTTGTTTTTCTGCCTAAATAAAAAATAGATAGACAAGCCTTACTTGCAAATGAATGAATAAATCCAAGCAGCTGGGGCTGGAAAGGTGCAGCTTTATTTTGAAATGTGAGAGGGTTGGTTTGAGAAATGTTTAGATTGGTTTGAACAGAAACCTGGGCTTTCTGACCCTCTAGGAAAATTCTACTCTCTGTTTATAGAGTGTGCCTGAAAACATTGTTAAAGGTGGGTGTGTAGTTGTGCTGGGCCAGGAGGAATCAGAGAGTTTCACTAATTTTGTTCCTAGAAGGAATATTTACTAATCTCCTTTATTAGCAGCAAATTGCTGCCTCCTCCCATGCCAGCTCCCTGCTTGGGCTGAAGCAGGAGGTCACAGGCTGATGTCAAAGCTCTGCTCATCCTTCACTCACCTGCAGTGGGAGGAGAAAGAATGACTCCTGTGCTTTTTGGAGCCTGGCTTGTGTTAGCAGGAGGCTGGAAAAGAGAGTGGACAGGTAGTTCATACTTGATGTGAGCAAAATTGTGTCCATCCTTAACCATCTTCTCAAATTCTGTTTGTAGAATCAAGTAAAGCAGCTTCCTTTTCAGTTCCTCTTAAAAACAGCAAATACAGAAGTAAGGATACATCTAGACTTTTATCCTCCCTTTGGTCAAACTGAAAACATTACAGGTAGCTTGGGTTGGTTTGTGTATTTGTTGATATTCCTGAATCTCTGAATGACGAGGGCATGAATTCTGTTTTCTCTCATTTTAACAACTGGAATTTTATTGCATTGTTAGGTAACCTGAGTATTGCTCAGAAGGGAAATCTGATAAAAGGGCAGATTTACTCACAGGCAAAGATTTATCTCCCTTTAATTAAAGGTAATTTTGTGTCAAATGAAATCTTGGTAAGAAACGCGAGAGGCAGTCATTGTGTTATCATATTCCTTTTGATTCTCTTTACCTCTAAGACTGTGCTTATCTAAACTATTTACTGCTAATTGTTCTTGTGCATCCATACACGTTGTTTCTGTGGGATTTATTGGTGCTGGAAGGGAAGGTAGGCTCCCAGTTGTTGTATTTCTGTTCCCTGCTGTTCTGATGAAAGCTGGGGCCCTGTGCTTCGTGAAAACTTTGTGTTTGTCTTCCTAGAAGTGACTGGTTTATATTGTACATCCAACAGTTGTTGTTCTGTTCATAAACACTTCATTCATCTCAGTGTCCTTTTGGCATGGCAGCCATCTCGTTTGCTGCCAGATGGAAAGGAAGGGAGGTATTGAATGGTCTGATTTGACTTTAATGTAATATTGCCAGTCATGGGAAGGTGAAGGGACTGACAGGAGTTTTTAATTACCTTAATACCTGTGGATCTGACAGTGGAGTATGTGCTGAAGGCTGTTTCACTACTGTTCTGGCTCTTTTGCTGTACCAACCCATCTAATAAATGCTCATAACTTTTATTTTATTTTGTTCTTTTTTCCCCTGTTCTGTGGCTGAGAAGTGTCTGTGACCATCAGTGCCAGTTCTCTTCACCTATCTGCTGATCTTCGTTTCCCTTTGTTCAAGTGTTTCATTTACAACAAAAGCTTTTCCAGAAAATCCCTGTCCAGCTCTGCTGGACAGAGCACTTGGTCATGCTGTGCTTGTGTCCTGTCCTGTGGGCTTTTCTTTAGTATCCCCCATGAATTCCACTTTAGTCCATAAAACAGAAATGAAATGGAATTTAGACAATCTTTGTGACTTGTTCCTCTCCACCTTGGCCTTTCAAGCCACTGCCTTTGTCTAGAGCTGTGTGTGTCATTCTTGCCCTTGTCTTTGTGTGTTACAGGATCATTTACCTTGTTCTAACCTATTTTCTTGGTCTTAAAAGTCTCCTCTATGGTGCAACCATCACCTTAATTCCCCTTTCTTCCCTGAGTCACTGGACTCCATCCTATGTTGTTTCATATGCTTAGCAATTTTGTTTCAAAAACATTCTCCTAGATCAGCCCTCTCCTTAGCTTGGACTTATCCTAAAATCCTCTGGGAGGTGTTGGGTCATGTAGTGAAAGAAAAGCAAAGAACACTTTTTAATGTACTGTCATGTACACGGTATTTCTAATAGTTTTTTTGGTGTGGGGTTTTATGGTGGTGTTTTTTTAATGGAACACTTAAGGCTTTTGTTTGCCTTTAACAAGAAATTTTCCTCTTTTTTCTCTCTCTCTTTTTTTTTTGCTCTTTCCATCTTGACAGTTATTTTCTTGTGTATACATTAGACGATTCTATCCTGTGATTAACATCCTTTGTGTGTGCCACAAGTCGCTGAAAATGAATTCTTCTCTTTCTGCTTCTTCTTGTCATTAATAACAGGGAAAGATTCAATGAGAAGCCATCAGTAATATCCTGCTGTCTGAGTTCTCCTCACCGGGCAGATGAAGATGACCTAGGCACGTCACTGTCTGTAAGATGCTTCTCCTTTTTGTCCTAAAGCTCTGCTTTCCCTCAGTTGCTTTTGTAAATCTCTGTAAAGCTGTTTTTTCCAGCTGTGTGGGTCATGATCCCTGTGTAAAGGTGCAGACATTTGGGAAGGAGTGATAGGGAGGACTGAAGCTCATCAAAACCTGTCCTCTGCAGTGCAGGGGAAAAGAATTTCTTGTAGGATGCTCTCAGCTCATCCTGATGCTTGACCTCTGTTTAGAGTTGTGTGTTCAGTGCGTGCTGCATTGTTTTCCCCGGGCTTGGCAAGGTGCCTGCATTGACATCATCTTGGATTTTGCAATAATAGATTAGAGAAAGCTGCATAGATGCCTCTGGCTCTGTTCAGTGACGGTTGGCCTCTGAAAGAGTGAATTTTGGACAGTTTGTTTCATCAGACTTTCCACACTGAGCATTATGACTGATGGAAGGGCACTGGAGGGGCTTTGTCTAAAACCCTTCCAGTCCAAAATATTCAATGATGTTGTTGATGTAATTGCAAGCTTTGCACTGACAATTACTCCTGACAAACGTGTGACACCAAGAAATGTGCTGTTTACCTTCCAAAATGTGCTCTGTGGCCTTGCAGTGTCCTTCACCACACCTAGAACAGCCCTCACCCCTCTGTGAACACTGAATTTCCTGTTTGTTCCTCCAGCTCTGCCTGTGCTTCGTTTTTGATTCTATCAGAGAGGAATAGTTTAGAAAGATTGCAGCTGGGCACAGCTGAGGATTTATGAGGACATGAAGTGCAAATAGGATAAACTGGAAGCTCTTTGCTGAGGAAATTTGTGTTCTGCTGTGCATCTGGAGTAGAGGATTAGCACAGGGATGGTTTATCAGGGCAGGTTACAGGTGCTCAGTGGGCAGAAATCAGTGTCTGTGCTCTAGGCTCTGATTGCTGGGAGTGGATTTATGTGTGTGTTGATTGTGTGTATACAAATGGAATTTAAATACAGAAATGCCATAATTAAAAATAAAACCACATGCTGGATTTACTACATTACTCCTTATTGGTTTCCTGTTTATTTTACTTTAGGAAATATTCCTTATGGATGAGTTATTGTAAAAAAAAATGTTTTCTTCGGTTGAAACCAGGATTTGGGGCTTTAAAGTTTTGTAGGGCAGTTTTGCTGCTTTGGTTTGTTTATTTTTAATTTTTTGTTGTTGTTGTTGCTGGCTGTGCCACAGTTTCCAGGGCAGTGTTAGACAAATCACTGCACTTCATTGTTCTTCAGCTCCATGGTCTGGATTCTCCTGTGATTACAGCTTTAAAAGGGCCTTCAAGTGAAATAATCCTCTCTTGCTTTGCCAGTTTGATAACGTTTGGCTGGCTGGAACAAACACCACTTTGTTCCATTGTCAGGGATGCACAGATGTTCTGGCATCGTCCAGGCCCAGGTAGAGGAGCAGGGAGACTTTCAAGAACCATTAAGAGCTGCCTCAACCAAGTGTTGATTGCCTGCAGCCCAAGCTCTGGTCACTGGATGCTTGTGACAAATGAGATTTAAAATAGAGGCGCTGGCAGGCCCATACACAAAGCTCACTTAATGACACAAAGTAATTCAGGCTTCAGGGTTGTTTTTCTGAATAGCTCAGCTGTGGACGCTGAAAGCTTGGTGGCAGAGAGATTTTTCAGTGTCTGCCTGTGTCCGTGAGCATTCTCACTTTCTCACGAAGCTGACTGCAAAACAGCTAGCGAGCTTTTGTAAATAATTCGTCTGTCTTGCACCTGTGAGGTGTTTTTGGACGTTGTTATTGTAGGACTGAAGGTCTGTTTAGGAAATGTGTGTTTTTAAGATCTAGCCAGTAGCCCTGGTGGGTGGTCAGCTAAGATCCAATGGCTTTTCTGTAACTTAGAGTATAAAACTCTTCTGTATATAAATAAATAAGGGCTTTTCCATCGAGTCCCTCCTGAGTTCGGTTCTCTCCTTCCTCCCCGGGCCGTGTCCGTCATTGCGACACTCAGCTAAGGAAAATGTTCTGTACCAGATTTCCCCTTAGATACATTAAATGTTGGCAGTTACTGTTATCCCAGAGGAAAAACTTCTCATCTGAGAGGCAATTCCTTGTTCCTTCCTGGAGCAGCAATAGCCACAGCTCTGGCTGGGTGCTGCGAGTCAGGGATGAGTCCTGAGCTGGGCAGCAGCTGCTCTGTCCTCTGCTCTGATAACCATCCCTGCCTTGCTGTGCCTTCCTTTCATTTCTAAATCTCCCTTTTTTTTATTTGGAGGCTGATCAGATGATCTCTGAATTCTGGATTAGCCCCAGAAAAGGAGCTGTGGAGATGGATTGTTTCTAGAATGTTACCTGAAAATGGAGTATTCTGAGTTTTGTTTAGTAAGTTCGCCCTCTGTAAAGGGAACCATTGCTTTGGAAATAAATGAAGAACATTAAAGTGGGCAGCCAGGCTAATTTATCCTCTGAACTCCTTTCTCAGCCCAGTGTCCTTCTGGAACTGAGCTGTTGAGGTGAAAGCTCTCAGAGGTATCGTGATGCTATTGGGAAGTGCAGTGTACTTATGGCCAAGTCAATGAGAAGTTTAATTTTAAGTTATGTATCTGCCAGCAATTCTGATATTTGCTTTGACTTTTTTTATGTTCCAGGATGATCAACACAAAAAAAACTTTTCACTGGATGATGATGACCTCGAAGCACGACTCAATAGTTGGAATCTTGGGGTAAAACAAATGGAGTACTTTACTTATTTATTAACTTGCAGTGGGAACTCCTCAGTAAAGTACTCTGCATTCTGAGCTTAGCCAACAAAACTTCACATGGGAATCAGTCTCCTAGAGATGAGCTGGTAAAGCTTGGAAAGGTTCTTTATGAATGTATCTGAAGAAAACATTAAAATTTTAAGTAATACTCATCTTCATGTATTTAATATGGTTACTGATAAATCAGGCAAAATAATGGCTGCAGGTCAAAACCAAGAGTCTTACTCTGGTCGAAATTCAGACTAATTCTTGATGACTCTATAACATTATTTTTTATTTATACTTGTATAAATGAAAGAAGAGTTTGGCTTTCTGTGTTCATTTTTTTTAACCAATACAGAATTTGCAAGCCATTAATACAACTCAATTATTTTTGGTCAGTGTGCCTCCTTTTGAAAGTGTTCAGGAGGCTTTTCTGTGTATTGTCCTCTTTCTTTCCCTTTTAATAATTCAAATTTATTACTCTTGTAAGACTTTATTCCCTTGGTTGTATTTTCTGTGGTATTAGTCCAGGATAGTTCTAAGGTGACAATGAAGCACCTCTTCTCTGTAGCTGTATTTTATGTATTTTTTCTCGTTTGTTGTTTTGTCTTTTTTATAACCCTTTCACTTGTACCACCAAATCTTTAACCTATTTCATTAGGATTAATATCCTTATAGCAATTTAGTTTTATTAAGCACTTTGATTTTAACAGGGAGGTTTCTTCTTTCTTTTCTTTCTCATTTTGTGCTTATTCTCACAGGTTGAAAGCTCACAGAGTTGCAGCCAAAGTTAGGAGTGATGAGAGCGAGTTTAATGAAATAGTTCAGCCTTGGTTTTGAAAAATAATCACGTATTTTCATGTTGTCATTTTAATCAGCTGCCAAATGATCCTTATTCTTCCTACACTGTTGTCAGTCCAGAGGGATATGACAGCATTTAAAAATCTTGGCTATTACACTCCAGGTTTTTCATGGATGGCCAAATTCTCTTCAGTACAATCAGAAATGGTAACAGAATATTAATGGTTTTCTGTGCTTCTTGGTGTTTCTCTTGAATTTTCCAAGCTGGAGGTGAGGAGGGATGAAAGTGTCAGCACTGTACAGGTGCCTGAATCAGAGGTGCAAGCAGTCACTTGCAGATTTTGGATATTTGGGCTGTATTTATACAGTGGATTATATCAGCAGAAAGCTGTAATACCTTTATTAAAGCTGCTTTAAGGGGGAAAACTTGCTCATGGCCATTTTACAAATCATTCCGACTGATGCTGACAAAGAATCTCTTTATATCCTGCAATTTTTATATCAGTGTTGATCTGCCTGCCTGCTCATCTCTTATCTCTGGCGTTTTATTTGTATTTTATTTCTTTTCCTAATTGAAATGCCAGTTTGCAATCGTGTTGTGTTGATAATGGCTGCCCATTAAACTGTGATGATCCTCTGCTGATACGGGAGCTCCCTTGGATAACAAATTGGCTACCGTGGCACATAAATCAGTTTTTCAAGTCTCCTCTCCAGGGATGGTAATTAAATAAGTCGCTCATGAGAGACTTTGATTGCCTGATAAGAACTTGTTGGGAGTTACCTGACAGAGAGGATTGGAGGCTGTGAAAGAGAGGTCTGTGAGGGCTTGTGCTGAGCAGCGTTTCCCTGCTGTGGATCACGGCCTCCAGTGGGTTCTGAAAGGGTCAGGAAGTTTTAAGTGCAGTGTCACACTTAAAGAATGTCATTACTAAAAATAAAAAATCCCACCAACTGATCGCAGCACCTTGGAGTCGGTAAGATTTGAGTGTCAGACGTGGCTGCTGGTATTTGCAAGCATTTAAATTGCCACGGGAGCATCTCACTGTCCTTTAATTGCTGCTCCCAGCTACAAACCTTTGGGAAACTTAATTTACAATGATCTCACCTCAGATACAGAAGACCCTTGACCCAAAAAATACTTCAATAGTGGGAAAAGATAGGAAAGGAGATAGAGAATGGCTTTCACTTTGAGCTGCCTGGGCTGAAGAACAGTTGTCCTGAAAAGCTTTTCAAACTTTCCTTGGGTTTTTTTGGTTATGTGAGTCTTTATACAAGGATTTTTCTCAGTAAAAATCTGTAATTTTAGGAAGCTGTGTGTATTTCAGGCAAGGATATATGGAGAGCATGCTTTTATCCAGGAATCTGCAAATACCCAGCTAGGCACACAAAATGCTGAGACAACCCTGGTGTCTTCCAGCTGTGAGCTGCTGCTGAGCCTTCACTGCTCCAGCCTGGGCTTGTCTGGGTTGAAATGACCAGTTATAAACTGGTAATTTATTTTTACCATTATCTCTTGGCCTCCTGCTTCTTTAATATATTCTAAATTTCCTCTTCTTCAAAGCTCTTGTGTTTTTAAGGTCACATACTGGACGTGTTTTCAGTTTTTATGATATACCGACATCAGTGATTAAGTTTTTTATTTTTTAATATTATTATTAAAAATGCTGTGAAAAGTTTTGGGAAATGCTTTTATGATTTCTCTGCTAAGCAGAGAGGTCAAAGCTTAACCGTCTAGTCTGGAGGGTGCAGATATTTGTTCTTAATAATAACATTTTCTGCAGGAGAAGTAAGTCTGTTGCATTAGTTTGCTGATATTGTTACTTCTCGTGAGTAATAAAAGAATTTTTCCCTTTTCCTCACAGCATTCCTGATTATCCTTATCAATCATTATATTGTTCAAGTTCTTTAGATTCTAGTCAGGCACGAGTAGATGTTTGAAAAAAAAGTTGAGTTTTGATTGTGATAAATTTGCCTTTCATACGTGGAATACTAATTTACGCTCACTTTACATACATTATAAAATGTGTTTTTCTTAGCCTGTGTTGACTCTTATCTAAACTGATGTGGGGACTGTCCTTTATCAGGTGTTTGTGCCTTGAAGCTGTGTTTGCAATGTAGAAAAGCAGAAATCCTTTTGAGTGGCTGTTGGAAGGGAGAAGTTTCAGAGCCAGGAGCTGAGACAAATAAATAGCAGTAATCTTTGGTCATGTCATTACTCTGAACTTTCTCTGTCATTTTTTAGCCATCTCAGAATATGACAAAAGTAACCTGGTCTAGGGGAAGGAGGGGAACTTTAAGGTCCCTTCCAGCCCAAACTTTTCTGTGATTCTGTGATCTGATTTCATGAACAGCTGTCAATAAACTTCTGCATGTTGTTGCAGCTCCAGTGCACTTCATAACTGAGGGCAAGGTGACCATCTCCCATTTACGTCTCAAAAATAATGAAGTATTGTGGAAGATATGTAGTGTCAGAAAAAGAACCTTGTTGGATAATGGAATTAAACTGCCTATTTTTTTTCCCTTTTTTTTCCTCTTTAGCTGAGCTTTTTAGATTATAGACAAACATGATGTTTGGATAAAAAATTTAGGTTATGTAAAGGAACAACAATGAATTAAACCCCTGCAAATTCTTGCCTCACCTGCCTGTCTCTCTCTCTGTCTCTCATGGTGCCTCTGTTGCAGTTTCATTTGTCACCAAATTGTAGCCGATTTTAGGTGTGACACAGCATCTCTTTCAAACATCCCAGGAAATTCAGCACATCATTTTAGGTAGAAAGCACACAAAAAGATTGTACCCTGGGGAAACAGCAGAGGGGTTTTTAATCAGGGAGAACGTGATTCTTCATCACTGGAATTCAGCCAGGACAAGAATTAACTCTTTAGCTTTTACCAGAGGTGATGTGGGTCTGACTGGACGCTCAGTCTTCCCCAGGAGAATTTGTCCTGGGAAATGTTATTGCCTAATAATGATTTGAGAAGACTCAGACCAAAGAAATGCCGTGGATGGTGGCTGCTTTCCCTTCTCCTTCCTTGGAGAGGAGTGTTGTAACACGGGGTTAACTGGTGGGAGCATTGGGAATTCCTGGGGCTGCAGCAGCAGTGGATGCTGTGCCTGCTCTGTGTGCTTGGCTCACATCTGCCCGTGTCTTTCCAGTCCAGTTAAGCTCAACCCTTTCTGCACAAGCCGTTTGATTATCTTTTGTTTGGTTTCTCAGTCTGGCTGCTTACTATAAACATACCTACTGTATATGTTGTGGCCTTGGAGGGCAGCAGCGCTGGAAAAACTTCCCCACAGTGAACTCCAAGTGGTGTTGTGACTTCAAAAAATAAATTCAACTTCCATGCTGACAAACAATCTTCATGTGCTTTAATGTCCTTCCTCTAAGACTGCAGCAGCAGCATTAAAGTGAACTTCCCTACAAATTATGATGTTAGATAAGAATGTCCTTACTCAAATTTCCTGAAGCTACTCAGCAGTTATTTCTGTAGGGAACATGCTGGCTGGCTGGGTTTGGTAGATTAAAGTAAGAATTTAGGGCAAGGTTCAGTTTAGTTGTTTACCATTTCAAAGTCTTAAGTGTTCTTAACTCTTTCATGTGTGTTTTTGCCATCCTTGTTTTGAAAACAATCCCGTTTTGTCTTTGATGAAGCTTAGGGGGGGAATGTGCAACGAGCCTGCTGATGCAAGTGGGGGGGTTTTGTTCCCTGGATCTTAATATTTACAATATTCTGTGAGTGGACTGAAACAGGCTCCAATCAGGCATTATTGGAGATAACCACCCCTGGATAAACATCTTCCAAAGAGGGGAGCGTGGCTTTGGAGGGGTAGTTTGGCATCACAACATCAATGTTGTCATTGTTGTGCTATTTACTGAGCAGAGGAGCAAAGCCTTGGTGGGAGTTTCTGCACTGGCATATAGTGCACGGATAGAAAGCCTGGACAATATTTCCAGCCTGAGGGATGGAGTTTAATTGATGAGGGTGAGACTTGTGGAAGTACTTAGAGCTCAAAATTGTGCTTTTCCTGCACTGTCCTTGCTTTTGGGAGAAACCAACTTTTGTCAGTGCTTCACTCATTACTTGCATTGTAGCTTTAAAATTGTATAACTCATAAATACTTAGTTTTGACCACTTTAGGTGATACTAAAATAAATAGAAATTGAAAATACTAAAATTAGAAATTATGGCTAATTTACCTGAAATGCGGTTTTGTAATTTTATTTTTTATGTACATTTCTGCCATACTTTTTTTCCAATTTAAGAAGATATATATATTTTAATGAAGTAGATTATCTCTGTTAGGTGATGGGGATTTCTTCATGGGGACCTGATCCCCCAACACCTTCACAGCTCTGGTTTAGGAGAAGGAGGCGGTGACCATTGCAGTCCTCACAAATTGAAACATGATTTCTTGTCAGACTGCCTAACGGAACAGGAGAATCCAAAATCTTTTCTACAAAGACATTCAAAATGCCATTTCTGTTAAGAAGTGGTATTTACAAATTAGAGTTCAGTTCTAGTTCAAATAAAGATGTCTTTCATGATGACATTTATTTGGTTCATACTCCTAAAAACGCATGTGATTTACTGCTCTTCTCATGGCACTCCTTCAGTTTCATACATATGTATTTTGGCTTGTCTTTGACCTTTTGCTTATTATTTTTAAATTTGCATGTTTCTCATAAATACAGACTTTTTTCTTTTCCTTTCTTTTTTGGGGCATTCTTTATTGTGATATTCCCTCTTTAATGTGGTCTAATTTGGAGAACAAGAAGTTTTGCAGAAGACCAGCATGAAAAGAATGAATGTCGAGGCATTAAATGTTTACAGATCAGTTTAAGTGGATATAATCCACAACAAGTAACAAAGTGGGAACATTTAACTTCAAAGCACATATGGCTGCTGTTACAAAATCAAAAAATGCAAGGCTTGGGCCCTACAAAGTATTGGAGACACATTTTCCTTCTTTCTCATAAACAAGTAGGATGTACCTTCGCTTTTCAGATTGGTTTTGAAGTGAAGGCTGCAAACATCTTAATGTCATGGGCAGATAAAGATTTGAATGAATTGTCAATATTTACAATGATTTTTAGCTTTAAAAAAAGCCAAAGTAAAGGGTGATTCTGCATGAATAATACAATATTGGGAATTAATTAAACCTTTGAAATGTGGCTCTGCAGCCTTCTCCAGATCCCACCAGCTATTGGAGAAGGCTTCCACTGTTCCCTGCTGCTCCAGGTTCTGGAATGCCCAACTGGGGGCTACCTGGAGCTTCTGGCAAACACCTTCAGCCCTGGGGATGATCAGGCACGAGGGCTGCATGGGCAACTGGCCAAACTGAGGTGGAAGGAGGAGTATAATACCAGTAAAATGTAGGTAGAAAATCCTACTGCAGGTACAAATGTGCAGGACAAAAAAAACCCTCCAGATTTTTTCCAGTTTGGGATTTCTGTACCTTTTATTTCCTTCTCTCTTGATTTGCTTTTTCTTCCCCTCCACTGGGTTTCCTGTGGTTGATACTCCAGGCTGATCCCACTCCTGTATTCCTCTTCTCACAATTGCTTCTGTGTCCAAAATTCCTCATTTTTGTGGCAGGGGGTGCATCCAGGATTCCTTCAATCACTGGTGGCTGCCCATGGATTTTAATTGCCAGCACAGGAGACTTTGTGTGAAAGAAAGTTTAATGGAACTGTTTTAGTAAAAACTCCCTGACAGTAAAGACAAATAGGTTATTGTTAAATTATTGATTTCCTGGTGCTTTCAGCTGATGTATTAAAATATTGGATAATACTATTCATTGAAATTGAATGTATGTGTTAAATGTGAGTATCTGCAACCACTTCTGGGTGAAATATGACGACTCAACAGCACACAGAAATCTTGCATCACCTTTTGGACAGGAAATGAATAACGCTGTATCAAATCGAAATTTCAGAGGGATTAAGCCTTTTTTCCACTGATAAATTCAACACACAAATTTATTTCATACCACTGCAGAAAGTGCAAGCATTTGATATATTTGCCATGCCTCGTAGATCAACCTAATCTTACAACATTTTTTTTTCAATGTGTATTGCAATCTCATTCACATTCCAAATCTCACTGCCACATTTTACAAGATTATACCCTTGAAAGCTTTTTTTGGGCATTCTGCTTTCTCTGTGATGTGATGTTTGAGCCTCATCGTCTGAGAAAATGAGAAAGATGGAGATGTCTGATAGAGGAAGTGGGTTGGGAACAATGTTTTGTATCCAGTTTTTTAAAATGGTGATTAAGGGAGCTGTTTTAATTATACAGTCATGTTAATGAATTATTTCCTTATGTTTTGTCTCTATAACTTACATATGTGGCTGTAGTTCCAATGCACCCAACTGTAGTTTTTCAAAAGCACTAGGTTTTAATCAGTATAATCTGTAAATTTATTGTAGCTTCATATTGATTTCAATGAAAATTTAGCCAATAAAGTTGGAAATCTTTTGCATAAGCCTATGTAGGTAGCTGCCAAATATTTTTATAATATGCATTGGTGGAATTTTTACAACCACAAGAGTTGATGGGGGAAAAAAGTGCAAGCTTTGGTCCATTTACATTATCAAACTCGCTGAGTAGATAATTTCCAACCAAATGACATCTTAGGAAGGTTTCCTATTCTTATACCATTTAAGGCATATTGAAATCTCATCTGTGGTTCTTTGAGTGATGCAGTTGCTGTGCTAAGTAGAGTTTAGTTATGATGTCTTGGATTAAATCAGACATTGTTGTCCTGCTGATTTTTCTCTCCCTTGTTTTTCAGTTAGAAAACCCCAGATACCTGCGAGAAAAACGGGTGCCAATGACTTTGGTAGGTATTTCTATTCCCTTGATATTTCAGAAGGGCAAACAAACATTTTACGTATTTTTCATTGCTGATCAGGATTGATTGTGCTTGGATCTACTGTTTTTGACTTCATTGGTGATTTTGGACTTTTTCTTCAATAGATGACACCTAAAATTGGCCTTGGGCAGAGCAGCCCCTCTCGGCACCACCAGGCGCTGTTTCGAACGCAGGAGAAAGAGGTGGGATTCTTTTAAGGCATTTTCCTTGGAAGTTGGGCATTAACAAGGAAGTTATTGTAGCAGAAAATTGCATGGAAGAGAAATTTGCTGAAGTGACAGGGCTTGTCATTAAATACTTCATGTATTTCCCAATTATTTAGGGAGTAAAAGAGACTTTCTGGACACATTTACCGGTCCTTTGAAAGAATTTTTGGTAGAGAGAAGTTTGAATTCTAGGAATTTTCCAAATTACCTTTTAATAGAGGCAGTGAAACCTTTGATTGAGTGAGGACTTTTGTTTACTTCCTATATACCTTTTAAAATGAACAGATTTGGACCTTATTTCTGATAGGATCTCCCTTATTTCTGTATTTGCCTCATTGAGCTCCAATCCTCTTCTGGTCATATTGGGGTTTTGTTTTACTTCTTTGGGACGTTGTGAATTCCTGAGATTACTGTCCAAGCTTGGCTGTCTAATCCTCTCACACCACGTTATTTTGCTTTGAAGATGTGTAAAAGTAAAATTTTGGGGTCATTTTCACCTTTTCATGCTTTAAGGAAGTCAACTGCCTGAGATACTTTGTCACAAGCTGCTCATTTTATTGAACACGTTTCTTTTTTTGAACGGCAGTGAATTAATGGGCAGAAAAGGAAACTCAAGGTGCATTAGGAAAATGATTATTAGAACCCCAAAACCAACCAACCAATCATAAAAAAGAAACAAACCAAAAAAACACCCAACAAAAAGCCCCATCCATCACTCTGCTCTGTTAGCCCTTAAATTTCCAATTTCAGCCATATCTTCTTGGAAAACTCAGACATTTGTACGTAGTTCCCTACTGTCCAGAAGGACCTAAACCCACAAAGGACCCCAGATGTCTGAGCTGGGGAGGAAAGGGCATCCTCAGCAAAGCAGGAAATCACCCCTCCTTTGCCTTGGTATCTTGTAAGGACACATGGATTGGAGCTGTCCTGGACTTACTTTCATGACAATTCAGAAAACATCTTTAGCAGAGATGCAGAGGAGGGTAAAATTGGTTGGCAGGTCCTTCAGTTGTTGGTAAAATAATGTGTGTGAAGTGTTTTCTGGTGCTACCTGGCTGTCTCACTCCGTGCTCAGACAAGCAGCTGCACAATCCACGTGCCTTTCACTTTCTCTGCTCTGCCATTGACTGTTCCTTTGTATTGACAGCGTTCAAACCACCAGGGCCTCAGGATGAGGCAAGGTTTCATAAGATGTGAAAATAGCCCAAGAAATAAATAAATTGAAAGCACAGTGTTGTCATTTAAACAATATTTTCAAATTAAATAAACAGGAATGCACGCCAAGGAGCTACATAAAATACCCAGTTAATACTTTGCTAGTTCAGTGGAAAAATCCTCTAAACCACACAGTAAAAATCCAGGACTTTCTGCTAATGGTGCTCGACTGTGGGCTGGTTTGAACTGGAAAGGTTACAGACAGTGTTTCACAATCACCATGTGTGTGCTATTAACGAGAAAACTTAAATGTGTTTTCATCTTATTTTGTTTGTGAAGCTCAATTAGGAATAAAGTCCTTTTCATTTATAGAATGTGAATGTATTAACAGAGAAATGGTGCTGCACAAAAGGGTCCGGGGGAACCTTTAACTGTTTTCAGCCTCTTTGTAGTACAACGGGAGGACATAAAATAGGATAACTGTGGGGTTTTTTGCTTTTAACCTTGAGACCTTTGTTCATAAAGCATTCCTGCACCTGTTTAGAGTCTGTAATGCTGAACACATGGCCATGAGCAGTGATAACCACATCACAGCCCCGCGAGGACGCCGATGTCGTCAGGCAGCGGCTTTTAGCCATCTCTTCCCCAAATACTTCTGACATGGATGAAGCCATTTGGGAAATGGTCATTACTGAAAAATCATGGGTTTAAACAGGGGAGATGCAGCCCAACAGGAGTAAATCCGTGTTCAGCAGGACAGCAAAGCACGACAGATGGGGTGATTGGCCTGGCTTGATGAAAAGGGGAAATGTCCCTTTGAGCTTCACCTCGGGCCATCCTGTGTCACCCAGAGCTCCACGGGGCAGGGGAGGGGGAAAGGAAAAGCCTGATTTGTGATTTTTCAGAAAAACAGATCCAGTACCATTGCTAAGATACAGGTTTGGAATTCTTCTGGAATGAGAAAATAAAATCAGCTATGTTAATAAAATGATTCCTTTCAACCTTTCTCAAACAACTAGTTTATCTGATATATCACTTGAAGACATTTTGGTGTTTCTTTAAAGAAGTTCTCTTTCTTAATTTTTCATTTTGTCAGTCTTATTTATTCTTAGCATTTTTTCTCAATTTCCTTCTGTTTTATTATTCTGTAAGCAAAGATATTTATTTATCTTATCTCAACAAAAGAAATCTAAACAAATCGGACGCATATTGGAAATAATTATCACTTATCAGTTGAAGGTTATACCTGGAGTAAATTTGTACTGAGTTGTAAACCAGCTCTTCATTGATTTATTTTTCAGACAAACTGGCAAGCTCAGTGCTTTGTGCAATAATTATTGTGAGGCTTCATCTGTCTGAGTTAACTGAGAACATTGAGTGTTCCCAGTATTTTTGTTGAGTTTGTCACCGTGCTCCTGTCACTTCTCTTTAATTTTTGGGAATCCAGTGATAAAGCCTTTGGACTCTGGAGCCACTGGTGCTTTTCCAGCCTCTTGTGTGCCACAGCAGCCCAGGTTAATGGTCGTGCAGCTGGGCCGAGGAGGGATCCTGGGGAAGGCAGTGGCTGAGTTTCAGGAGAACATCTGAGGGATAACTTCACCAGTTTGTCGTGTGGGGTAGGGAATGAGGGAAAGGAGGGATGAGCTGGGTGCTGTAAGGTAACAGAGAACACAGAGAATGGGGAAAAGACCTTTTTTTCTTTTTCCCCTGAAAACTCATCTTCATGGATCGAGGACCAGATGTAAGATGGAAAACCAAGAATGTTTTATGGGTTTATGATTCAAGAAGTCTTATCTGTAGGATACAGCCTTTTTAAAAAGCTATTTAGGACCTTCATCTTTGTAATCTTTATTTATGTTTTTTCCCTTTTATTTTGGGAATGAGCACTCCCTTTTACTGCGTGACACAAATTTTGTTTATAAAGATCATCAAGCCATTTATATGGTTTTACTGCCCCAGAAGTGTTGGGATCTAGTGATATATTTACATGAAGATAAAATCTGCAGTGCTGATACAGTTAAGTCGTGGTCTGGCTGAAAGTGCTCTGGATTGAAGGTGTTGAAAGCAGCAGATTTACTGTGCTTCTCACTTATCTGGCAGGAGATTATAACTTGAAACAGAGCAAATTGCATGAGGGCTGTGATATGGATTTCCCCCAAGAGGGACCATACAGAAAATGTAGGGAAAGAATGCAGGGAGGAAAGAAAGTTGTAAAAGTTGGGAGGGAGAGTGAATGACACTGGCTGGTGTTAGCATGGAAATAGAAGGGAAAGAACATTTGAAGATAAGAGTCCCTGCAATTAGGAGATGGTGATCAGTGGGCATTGTCCTGCTGGGTTTGATTTCTTCCTCTTAATTGCCCTGTTCCATAGCAAAGTATTTAAATCCATGGAATTCATGCCAAATTACGAGCCATAAATAAACCCAATATGGAGACAGTATCCTAAAACAAGGACTCTTGTAATTAAACCATTGTAAAATTAACATTATTGTACCTTTAGCTACATCATGGATTTGATATTTTTCCTCATTGAAAAGAAATACTGTTGTTCATATCTTCCAAGAATGGTAACCAGATATATCAATATTGTTCTCTTTGTATTCTATTGAATTAAAAGTGTGTGCTCATGTCTGTGTGTGCCTAGAGTTTAAATCCTGGTGGATGGATATAGAAACATTTGTGTATGGAACCAGGAGAGCTGGATACAGCTCAAGGAACCTCCTTAGATGTGTTGGAGCTGTTTGTGCTTTTTAACAACAGGAGGAGAGTGGTTGTGATGAACTTTCTGAAAGCATTTGAGTGGGCCCAAAACCTGAATCTTACAATAACTGGAGCTTCCTGTGTTGGAACTTTTTTTCTTATTATCCCTCTGTTCTTCCAGTTCTCTTCCTTTGCTGTTCCCCTTCTTTTGTCATCCTGTTCACTGGGGGCTGTCCAAGCCGTGCGTCTGCTCCTAAATGTCACGCTGATTTCCAAGGATAAAGGTTGTAAAGGTTTTTAATTCGGGTGAATATTCTTGTTAAAATGTAAGGACGTGTGTTGCTTACTGTTCACACAAGTGTGGCCCATATGAGGGGGCAAGAAAAGGCAGATATGACATAATTATGGCTTTCATTGTGATTTTCACTTTTCTGTAACTTTTTTTCTAATGACAACTTGCTTCTGAAAAGAAATGTTCCAAGCAGTGACAGCGACCGTTTTCTGGTTCACTTGAATTTTCTCCTTTTCTCCACAAGCCCTGTGTCTGTTTTGAACGCAGGCTGTGATTTATGAGGAGAACCCAGTTGTACACTGATTCTCACCACCGAGTAATCGTCCCGAGTAAGAATCTGCTCGTTCATATTTAAAATCCCAGCAATCTTGACTGCTGCTAACACGATTCCTGGCTGATTAATGTCCTGCTCCCAAAAACATGTGCAAGTTGTCCGTTGTGTTCCGTGTGAGGAAGTCACATCCTGCCTTGCTTTGATAACTCTTCAGAATGCAATGTAATAAACCCCAAACCTTATTTTATTGCTAGACTGGTGTGAGACACGCAGTGGATGTCAGGATGAGACATGTTTTCATAAACTGGCTGCTGATTTATAATTCCTGATACCAGTCAGGCTGCTCATGGAGATCTAGATGTACATGTACAGTTATTTATTTGGTTTTTTTTTTTTTTTGCAATAGTTTGTGAACTATGTCTTTAATTATTGCACATATGGGCTGGAGACATTGAGAAAGATCAAAGGGGTAGGTTAGCAATTCAAACTAGTGTTTTAACCAGTAGAATGTCCAGATGGTTGCCAAGCAGCTGGGAATTAATCTTTTGCTGCATGATTAATCTCTACCTCAAAGTGTCTCTCTCTTAAAAAAAAAAGAGGAAGAAAGTTTGATATTTTTTTTTTTTCATGTCTAGATTCTGATATTTAAGGGAGAAAAGACTTTGAATAGAAAAAGTAGGTGCTGTACATTGTTATTGCTACGTGTTGCACTGGTGAAAAGAAGGTGGGAGTACAGTTTTAGTGGCTGGTTTAGGAGATCTTGAAATGAGTGTAAAAAGTTCAGTAGCTGCTAAAATACAGCATAAAAAAAAGAGAGGAGTAACACTGGGGAGAAAAAGTGAGGGTTGGTGACTCAGTGTATTCACACTCATTCACTGGACTGGGCACTGTGCAGAATTCCACGAAATTCTCAAGTGCTATCATCTGTTATATTCAAATTTCACTAAATCCCTTGGAAATCTGTGATTCCTGCCTGTTCACAGCTTCAGCTGGGTTCAGTTCTCAGTGCTGGCAATTGAAGATACAGTTTATTGCATTTTTGAGCTGTCTTTTATGAAATTGCACCTAATACTGCCATGTCTAAGCATTCTTAATTCCTAACCATACCCTGAACTTTTTTTGGTCCTTGCTGCTGTTGGTGTCTCCTGCTGGTGGCAGACATTTGTTCAGTGGGGAAGTGGGACCCTGCAAATGAAGCTGTTAAATACCACGATGTGTTGTAGTGCTAATATCCATGTTATGTTTATTGGCCAGAGAAAACATCCTTGAGAGCACAAATACCATTTCCAGTTATTCCAGTTGTTGGGATACAGAGCTGGGTGCATTTCTCCTTCTTCCCACCACCCCCAGCACGGAAATCCATGAAAAATACATTGTTGTCTCTTGAAAGAGCCTAATGACATTTACATGTGAATAAGAACAATTGTCCATTCAATTATTTTTCTGTATCAAGCAAATGTGTATTAATTTCAGTGTCATTTAAAAAGTCAGTTTTTTCTTGATGGGGGAAGCTGGTAAGATTTGATTTAGCACAAAACCTTTAATTTTTAGTGGCTATAAAAATGGGGAGATGTCATGTTAATTTTTTAATTAAGTGAATAGCTAGTTTTCCATTAAAGAGTAATGTGTAAAAATACTGCAACTGGAAGGAGCAGTTGTATTGTTTTTAAAGAGTAGAGATACAAAGAAGGGCAGATATGTGGAGGGAATTATAAATGTTTGTTAGGTCAATAATACAGTCCAGATCATAAACATGGACTTTTGTGGAGAGACCTTTGAATCTGGGCAAAATGCCATGTTTATAAAGGGCCTTTTTACATTCTAATTTCTGGCTGTTCCACTTGTTTGATGCTGGTTTTATTTCAGTCCATCTCTGGTTTATCCTGAGCTCTTTGTGACAGAGACTTTCCAAGACATTTATTTCACCTCAGTCATTGCATTGGATAAAAACATGGATTATATTCAATGCTGTAATTGGAGTGGTTAATGATGGACTGTTTCAAAACGGAGTTATAAATTCATTTATTTTTCCAAAATGGGAAGTGAACAGTATTTTTACCACATCCTGTAAAGTTTAGCACAAAGTTTTCAGCAGCTCCATTTGAAAATAGAAGATTAGTTCCAATATGATTAAAATTTACATTTACTGTAGAAACTTCTGTTCAAGTACATTGTATTGGAATACGATTTTTTCCTGTTTTTCACACCAGTGATTTTCTTTTAAATACTCTGAGTCTTACATTGCTGTAAAATGTGGAAAGTATTAATATACCTCAAAGCCAATCTTAAAAAGTTTTGAGGGTACAGTTTGATACAGAAATAACACAATGAGATCAGACAGCTTGTAACTGATGAAGTGAAATACACTGTTCCCAATTACCTTAGTCTGAAGTCAGCGTGTATTTATAATAAATCTTGACTGTTTTGCAAGTCCAGTCTCTTCTGTCTTGGCCTTCCTGTATGGTTTAAAACACTGTATAAATTATCAATATTTATTGTTTTAACCCTGCATGTGAAAATTGAGTAAGCACAATTCAGTAGAAAGTTCGAGTTGTTTGTTGATGTTTTTTAAGAACCCTTTTTCTTCTGTGGAAATATCAAAGCTTTGTGTGCTGTGCACTGATTCCTTTTAGCAGCTGCAGAACACCAAGACAAATAACTTTTGTCGTGTACTGTAAGATATACAAGTCATTGTTCTGCATTGTTAGTTCTTACTTTGAAGTTCCCATTTATTGTTTACATCCTTCTCCCCCTTCCTCGCTTCCTCCCTCCCTCCCTCCCCCATATATTCATAGGCTTGGAAAAAAAAAAACAACCTGGCAAGCAACAAGTATTTTTTTGTCAAATAGCCAAAACTCCCAATGTGATGGATGTTAAAGCTCCAAGATGCCCCCCCTGGCCTGAGGGTGAGCCCTGGAATGAAGACAAGTGGGCAGGAGTTCATGATTAATATTGCTAACCCACTTATTGATTTGCTTTCAAATCAGGTATTTAAATATTATGACAGATTTCTGTAAATGGGGACGAGGTGAATGTTTGTGCTCTGTCGTGAAAAAAGGAGAGATCACTTTTTCTTTCCCCCTGGAGATTTATGACAGTTGCAGATTAGACTCTGTCAGTTTAAGCCTGGTGGTTATTAAATGTTCCTAGCACCTGAGCTGTGCTGTGGAATCAGGACAGTGATGCCACAAAACCCCATTTTCAGGTGACTATTTGCTGCTTTTGGTGGTGTTTTGTTTTTTTAAACGAGGAAGAAAGTGTGATGAGGCACATAAAAGCAGCTCTGTTGCTACTACCCTTCATGGCTTTAAATAACAGGGACAGCACAGATGTTTGACATCAGGATTGTTTACATGGCCTTAGGGTTTAATTGCCTCATTCTCTTTGTGAGGAGGATAAACAATGACAGAAATCCAAAGGAATGATGTTCAGCCAACGCGTTTCATACATAGTTGCAAACTTCCCAACTATAGCTAAGTATCTACACTTTTTTTTTATCCCTTGTCTGAATGGTAACATGCCATAAATTTCATATTCTCTGGTGATAAAAGATATTAAAACCAACGAGCAGGAGCGCAGTAAATTGCGTTTAACAAAGCGAACGACTCAGAAAAGTTGTTTTTATCTGGTTTCTCCAAAGCTTATGGAGGTCTTTGGTACTGCTGCAGGTTATTTTGTTTCTTACCATGTGTTTAATAAATAAAGTCGAGCTGAAGTGCAGAGGGCCGTGCATGGAAGAGCAGCACACGCAGTTACCTAGAGCTGTTCCACAGGAAATTGGGACAAGCTGAGATCTGACATTTGGGATCTGCCGACAGGCTCCACCTCGGTTTGGTGTGGTTTTAATTTGAAAGATATTCCTTGATTGAAATTAGTATTTAATGATGTGCTTCAGCTTTCAGATGGAAGGGGAGGCGTTTCACTCCCAGCTGGGAAGAGCTGAGCCCTTTTGCTTCCACCCCAGCCTTCATGAGATCACTGCAGAAAATGTGTTTACATGACTCAATTTCTTTATTGACGTGTGCGGTGAGGTTGGGAGTCTGCCTCGGAGAGAGGGTGGGTCAAAAAGCAGATTTGGAAATGAAACCAGTCCTCCAGGCTTTGCTATAGGAGGCTGTGGGGTTGTCCTCGTGTTTTCTGGCTTCTCCAGCAGTTTTCTGCACAAGAAATTGAGTGGAGGATTTTTAAATCAAGATATCATTATTTTTACAGCAAATGCTGTAATTAACACTTCCAGAAGTTGTGATGAAGATACATGTGGGGTTGGAATTATGGACCATCACAAAATTTAAATGTTGTTGGAGATTTTTAATTCATTTATTTAATTTTTTACCAGTTACTCAGTACAAATACAGCTTTCCTCTCAACGCTAACTGAAAATTTCATGTGAGCATCAACTATTGAATTTCAGACACTTTTATTATGGGACTTCTCACGTTTCTTTATATTGTAGAGGAAAAATCAGGAAAGTTGTGGATGAAGCAGATGGGGCAGAAAAGTGCCTGGGGTGCTAAAACTTCATTAAATTTGTGGAAGTTGAGGATGTTGAGTGCTTTTGAAGGTGTCCCCTTTTCAGCCGTCACCCGATGAGGAGTTGCTCTTTGGGATTTTTCACCCAAGATATTTTTTATTATTTTATTTCTAATATTCGGAGGAAAAGTGATCTACTTTGTTATTACAGCATTGGCATTCATCAAGGGCGGATTTCTGTATCTCAGACACATTTTTCCCAATTGTTTGGTTGCAATTAGCTCTCCTTTTTGGAAAGCAGTCCCAAACCTATGACATTTTAAGGGATGGCTGTTCTGGTGGAAGTGGTGTAATGAATTAATGACCTCAAATTGATGGGAACTGGTGCAAGAGCAAGGGTGGTGCTGAGGGGAAGGTTCATGAGAAGTGGGAACCAGCTTCAAGTACTGGGAGTTCTGGTGTCAGCCTGGGGGAGAGCATCCTGTGGCTGAGAACAATCACCAGCCCTTGAAAATATGTATGTCCATCTTTAACCCAAGTGAAATTCTAGATTTTGATATTTTTTTTGTGTTATTTCAGTGTACACAATAATACAACCTAGACCAGCTCTCAGCTGCTACAAAGCACGAAGGATCCGTTTCCATCAGCCCAGACATTCTCACGTTATTAATGAGTTTTTAATGTAATTTGTGTGGATTTAGTAGCTGTGTGAGGGCAGTAGCTGTACCTCAGTCCTTCATAAGCTTTTAATGTAATTCAAGTAGATTGGAGTCTCTTTCATGTTTAGTTGCTGGTATTTGTGTTTTTACCAGAGCTTCATATTTATTTATGGAATATTCACAAGCTGTCTATCTGGAAGTGGATTACTGTGCTCTTTTCATTAAATCAACACTTATTCATCACCTGGTACTAAGATTTCCTTCTATAATGTCACTTTGTTGCAGCGATATACGCATACATTTCTTTTCATATATACATATGCGTAGATTTCATGAATAGAAGATGCATTTTTATCGTGATGCTTATTTTGGGATGATAAAAGAGTTGGCTGACAGCTGAGAATATGATTTCTTTTCTTTGGATTAATTGTCAACCTAACTTTCCCCCCCCCCCCCNTTGCATAAGACTATGTGCAGTCACCTGGGAGATGGGTTGCTTTATCTGTGGTGTAATAAGTGGTGGTTGGGTATTAGTTGATGAGTCTAGAAAATGAAATGATTTTCTGCCCTTCCTTCTCCACTTTTCACTTCCTGAGGAGCCTTCTGTGTTTCCTGCACAGCAGTTTTGAGTTGAGCTGTTGGGTTTTTGTAGTTCACGTTTTCAAGTCCCGATAGCGTTGTGATGTTTTCAAGTCCCAACAAACCTGCAAGACAAATGAATCATATAAAAATGAATAATTTGTACTGTGTTTAGTGTTTGTCTATGTGAGATAAAGACTCATGCTTGAATGACAACTTTTGATTAATCAAGGGCATGGAAAATAAAGGCAGAATGAATAATGCTGTCAATTCCTTTGGAGTCTGTGAGTTGAGATCTCACAAGTCAGGTCCTGAGCTCAGCTAAATCAAAACATGGGAGCTGGAAGTGGCTGGATGGAGATGGGAGTGTGGTGTCCAGCCTCGAGGTGGGGGCACCTCAGCACCTTTTAGAACACCCAAAAGTCAAACTCCAAGTTTTCTGTTGGCCAAAGACCACTCGGAGTCATCTCCTGGAGGGGTTTGGTCCTCTCTTTCTAGAGTGAGGGGGGTCAGGGTCTGTCTTCTGGAGCAGCTTTTCAGTCCACTTTGCTTTCTGAACAGTGACTATTAATAAATGTAGGACTGGAACAGCCTGAGTCTGAACTCCAGGTGTCACTTTTGGTTTCTAGAAAAGCCTGGGAAACACGAAATTCCTCTCATAGCTGTCCCGAAGGCAGCCTTTGACGGCGTACTGAAACATGCAAGAGATTTAAAAATACTTGAAAGATGGAAACTCAGACTCTGAGTAAGAATTGGCAATGTATTTTCGTGTCGGAGGGGTTCAAGAACAGCTTTGAACAAACACAAGCAGAACAGGAAATGTATTTCAGTGATCCAATCCTTAATCCCATCATAAGTCACCTTTAAAAGGAAATGTGTTTATAATGTGAACTCGGTGAATAATGGAAAACAAACAAAAACAAACGTGCATCTGGGCTAAAGGACATTCTTTGTGTAAATGTAACACCTGCCTGAAGAAATGAAAATGAGTTTACCAAACTTGGTATATTAGCAGAAATATTGAAGTTTTATTTTGAAGTGTTTATTTAAATTAAGGACGATGGCTTGTTCTGGGCAGTAGCAGTTGTGGTTATTGCCAACTAAAACATCCCACAGATCCATTTTTCTGAAGAAATGTTGTAGGATGACATATTTTGTAACAATTATATCAAATAAATATGAAAATATTGAGAAACTGACTATAGGTTTTTTCATAGGAATTCTTTGTTGGTGACTTCCCATTGCCTTCTGAAAGACATAAATGAATAATTAAAAAGTTAGGAAAAGGTCATTGGTGTAATTTACTCTTTATTTAAATTATGGATCTATTCTGTTTTGCTTTTAAAGCTGGAAATGAAAATGAAAATAGCAGAAGGTAAATTTCATGAAGAAAAACTGAAATTACAACAGAAGCACGACTCTGATGTTCAAAAGGTAAAGAAGTGTTTGTATTTTTTCCCAAAAGCAGTGTATTAAACAATAATAGAGACTGTGATTATCATAAATATTTATCAGTTGGTTTTTAACTTCTTCACAGTTGCAATTAATGTTCAGTGGAAGTCAAATTGTAGGTAGCAGTTGGCATAAACTGAGAGGAATGCAGAATATTTTATGGTAACATAAACTTAGGAAGGGGAAAACACTTGCAGAAAGGAGATGAAAATACAAAGCAATTTGTTTGTAAGAACAAGACAACCTATTTTACCAGCATAACAACTTCTGTGGGAAATCAGAAACTCGTGATTTTTCTGTTAGAGGGAAAACATTTGTGTTAGGGAAGAATGTGAACAAAATTAATTTTTCATGGACAAAATGCAAAATACAAGAGTAGGAAAATCCATGGAAATATCAAATACGTTCCTGCTCATCCAGCAGCAGTGCTTGCTGTCCTCTCTCTGTTTGGACTCTCTTAGAGCAGAGGCAGGTCACCAAACACCCCTTGGTTTATGCTGTTGCATTTTTAAATTTTATGCCCTCTGAATTCTTGCAGCACCAACGTGACACCAGCTCTCTGGATCACATTGGGTTTGTCTCTCCTGTGTCACATAACACCACTCCTGGGAGGATTATCCCCACCGCAGCCCATAATGCTACTTTCAGTCCCATTTTCAGAGGTGGGGTGGAATCCTGTGAGATGCCAGGTGCCTCTCCAGGGCTCTGACCCCGGGGATGTGTTGGGAATCCCAATCCTGGCGCAGCTGATCCCGCTGTAAGCTCGGCTTTACTCCGTGCCTCAGCTTTGTTTCCTAAAGACTGAGTCACAGGCTCGGAGGAAGTTGGTTGCCACAACTTTGTGACACATCAAAGCCTCCTGAGAGGATGTGAATATTTGGTCAGGTGCATATTGGGCTCATCTGTTCTCAAGGCCTCGGAACAGAAGCAGCGAGCAAAGCTGGGAGTCTAAAGGAAACAGCTTTGTGAGAATAAGAAATAGTTTAAATGCTTTCTCATCCCTTGAGTTGTCATCCCTTCCTAACTGATGTTAGAATTCCGTCTTTTGAAGTCGTTTAATAACGTTGGATATTTTAGAAAAGGTTAAATAGTGTCGTATTAATCTTTAAAGACGCAAAACGTTTATTGCAGATGGAGTAATATTGTTTTAAGATGAAAGCTTCTGTTTGATAAGAGATTTGGGGCACTGTTATAAAATTTCTGCGACTTTAATCTTTATCTTAAACACAAAGTTTAAATTAAAATACTATCTCAAAGTGTGCAAATATTCAAGCTTTTTTTTTTCCCCCAAACTCAGCCTGTACAGAAATGTGGGTGTAGCTCCCCTCGTATCCTTGCTCTATTCCAGTCCATTGTTCCTTGGGATCCATGGGAGGAATTTCAATTGGTGAAGCACAAAAGATTGTCATGAAGTTCACCAACTTATTTAAATATTTCTTCAATCTGCTGAGAATTTTAGATGCTTTTAAATACTATTAGGCAACATAAGGATGAAAATCTTTTCTACTTGCAGTAGTAGCCCCATGAAACTTCCAAACTCAACAAAAGCAACACTGGGTTTGCCAAAGTTTAGAAGAAAACAAAAAGACTCACCTTAAAACATGAAACTGCTTTTTAATCTGCTTTCCTACATTTGTCTAAACCAGCCCTTTGTTTATGGCTTGGCCGTCATAGATGGAAAAATGATTTAGGTTCAGTCACTTAGTCCTGCACGACCTGAGCACTTCTTGCAGACCAGGGTATATCTTGTGGTCTGGTGGTAGTTTGGAATGTTTTGGACTTTTGTTAACGTATTCTGAATTTTCTCTGCAGATTTTGGATAGAAAGAATGACGAAATAGATGTGCTGAAGTCCACCTACGTAAAGAAACAAAAAGAATCTGAGGAGACGATTAGAAAACTGGAGAAAAAAGGTGATTTTTGTCCTCGTGGCTGTTTTCTGTGTGGTGGTACTGTGGTACTGCATTCTCTTGTGGCTGTGGGCTTGCGTGTTCCTTCTGCAGACATCCCTTTCTTCATCATGTGCAGCTCTTAATTTAATTTTTTATTTTAGAATCTGAGATTCTTGTCCAGTTGTCTCTGCTGTTCCAACCCAAGTGTTCCAAGAGGCCTGTGATCCATTACACTGAACACAGGTTTTATGAGCATCACCAAAAAAAGTTTCTTTGATGCTACTGAAATATTTTGGCCACTTATTTCAATTTTATTTTGGAATCTCTGGCGCAAAGTTCATTTCTTTATACATTCAGTACATTTTAATCAAACCACAACGGGTTATTTTTAAGGCTGTTGTGGCAGGAGATTTCAAACATGAGGAGCCTTGAGTGTGTCACGAGTACAAAACTTCCCCTGAGTGTGGCTTGTCAGCAGTTTTTCAATGTTGGTTTCTTTTCGAATTCCTTGGAGTCCGTTTGCACTATGGACTAAACCACAGCGTAAAATAATACAGAAGTTTGGTAATCTATGTACAACAAGGGAGAGAATTCTGTGTATTTTGTTTCCTGCTCCTTGGGGAAGTAATTTGTCCGACAAGGGATCTGGGGCTTCTCTCTGTGGGCTTCTCTCTTGGCTGGAACAGGTTGAGTTGGAGTCACCACACTGTTCCAGGTAATGAAAACCCTCAAAAGTGAACGTGTACCTGCTTTTTCCACTAGTGATGATGCCAGCACTTGCAATTTAAGTTGGGGGACTTAATTTCCTTGTGTATCTTGGGCATTCAACCTTCAGAAGAACCTTTTCTCCTAAGGATGCTCACGAAATGAGGTTAAAAATAACTGTTTTCTTGTGGTTATACAGAATTTTGGTGGTGTATATTTACTCCTTCAGGAAGGAAAACTCTCTCTGAAATATTCTGTAAACAAAGTAAAGAAGAGAGATCCCCTTGTACTATTGTAATGACACAGAATCTCAGTGCTACATTTTAAAGCAGCACATGCATTAAGTATTTAGGAGCCAAAAACCATCAGAAAGCCAGGTCAGTTGGAAAACTGACACAAACTGATTGCATCTATTGCCAACACTGAAAAATCCCAAACATCTTGGATGGTTGTTGATTTTTGTCCCATTTTTAACAGTCCAGACCCTTGTTCGTGAGTCCCAAGTTGTGAGGGAAGCCAAAGAGCAGCAGATTGTGGAGCTGAAGAAGATGTGTGAGCAAAGCAGTGATTCCTTGAACAACGAGTGGGAGAAAAGGGTACTGAACAATACTTCCCTCCTTTGACACACTCCTGCAGTGCATATCTGGGATAATGCATTTTGTCACTCAAAAAAATTAATCTACAGAATACGCTTTAGGGATAATTTTTGGTGCTGATTTTATTTTTTCCTGGAGTAATCAAGACTCTTTTTGCTGATGCTTTTCCACCCAGCTGGTCAGCCTGTTCCTGGGGTTCATCTGGCCTCCTGGCAAGTCTCTGGATGTATTAGGGAAGTGTTTATTTCTGGTTGACCTGACATGGAATTTTAATCTGGGTAAACCTGCTGCTACCTGCTGTCACGGTGATGCCTTTGAACTCTTAGTCTTGCAATGGGTCATGAATTCTTCCATGTATTTTTATTTATTTTCAACTCAAGACAGCAGCAAAGCCGAGGGAAGAGCATGTTTATTGTGAGACAGTGTCACCTTTGTCCAGATTATTGTCAGTTTTTGTCTTGCTTTCCCCTCTCAGGAGAGGGAGGGTCACAGAAAGGACAAACCCACCTCCCTTCATGAAGTTTGCTGTACAATTTAATTTTTTTGCAGTCCTGCATTTACAAATGAAGTTGGGTTTAATTCTTGCCTTCTTAGAGGCAAATCATAATAATAAATCATAAATTGTCCTTTGTGCTGAAGATCTTGAGGCTTCAGTGTTGGGTGGTTTTTTTTTTGTTTGGGATTTTTTTCGTAGGATCCCAGACTGGTTTGGGTTGGAAGGGACCTAAAAGCCCATCCAGTGCCACCCCCTGTCATTTTTAGGGACACCTTCCAGTGTCCCAGGGTGCTCCAAGCCTTGGACACTTCCAGGGATGGGGCAGCCACCATCTTTTTTTGTTTTAGAGAAACAATATTTTCAGAGAGGACAGAAATGTGAACACCTGGGCTTTTCTGTGATAAGCTACAATAATATAACACTCCTCAGTGTTAGTTGTAGGTGCCATTTGTTGTTTTGTACCTTTTTTCTGGTGCAGCTCCACGATGCCGTGGCTGAGATGGAGAAGGAGAAGTTCAACATCCGCAAGAAGCACACGGAAGATATGCAGGAGCTGCTGGAGGAGACCAACGCCCGCCTGGCCAAGATGGAGCAGGAGTATTTGCAGCAGACACAGTCGACTGTAGGTTTGGGTGTGAACCTGTCACGACAGCAAATGCCTCTCAAAACCTTCCAATTCCAGGTGTTTGTGTTCAGGTGGACTGGCAGTGCCCAAGGCCAGGTTGGACGGGGCTTGGAGCAGCCTGGGGGGTGGAAGGTGTCCCTGCCCGTGGCTGGGGTGGAATCAGATCATTTTTAAGGTTCCTCTCAACCCAAACCATTCCATGATTCTGTTACTCATGCACACACATCCTTATTTTTGGTGGTGCAGTGCAGTTGTTCTCTCCTGGGAGAGGGCACTGTCCTGGCAGCCAGTCCAACCGAGCATTTTATTCCCCAGATAAAATTAATCAAGGTACAGCCCTTCAATCAATGTTACACTGATATGTTAGAATCAGTCCTTAATTACAAATATGTCCCACTGCTTTTGATTTGTTAGCAGAACTTTTGTCTTTGGAGGTTTGCAGACCATTTATATATTATGTCTATTTTCATAGAAACATGTGACTTTTCACTCACCCACCTCCTCTTTGAATGAGCAAATGCTTCTGTTAGATGAAAGATCACATTAAAAGGATTTAAAAATAAGTATTGATTATTCTAATTTATTGCATTTCTTTTCTAGAGTAATTATAACCATGTAATCAGGTATAATCTGGATTTTGTGCCTGTTATATAAATGATGCAAAAAGCAAAAAAATTAATGAGTAACCTCAAAAAAGCATCCTGTACTTTTCATCAGGGTGAGGTATGAGGAAAATCGAATGAGTGAAAAGACAATGTCAAACAAAATTTATTCCTTTATTAATGAATGTTGAATTTAAAAATTAACATTCAGATCATGTCATAGGTAACAGTAAATACAGAGAAAAATGGACACAGTCTGTCAGCAAGATTGAATTTAAGAACCATCAAAACTAGACAGATCTTGCTGAGCAGCTTCTGATTTAATAATTAAACAAGGTAGAGTTCAAGGCAGGGCTTAAGATGAAAGACTAGACTGTCACTGGAAATTAGTTTTCTTCTTTTCTCTCTCTCCTTTTTCTCTCCTGATTTTTTTTTTGTTGGTATTTCAGAGTTTCCCTGTTCAGAGTTCCACGTTGTCAGGAATGCCAGTGCTGTTAGCAAGTGGAATTGGCTGAACAATTTCACCAAGGCCATAGAGCTGATCAGGAGGGGTTTGTGCCCTGGACAAGGATGGACTTCCTTAAGGGCCATGGGGCCAGCCAGCAATTATATTCAGTGATATATTAAAGATTACTCTTTTTATTAATCATTAAAAAAAAAAAACCCAAACACAAAACCCCAGAAAACCACAAACCAAACAAAAACCCAAAGCAAACAGCCCTCTGCCTGCAGCAAACCAAACCCATTCTGAGCAGCTTGGCACTGGTGGAGGATTTTGCTGTGCTGTGGCTGTGAAATCTCTGCAGCCACGTGCCAGAGCTCAGGTGCCCATTCTGGGATCTTCTCTCTGTGTGAGGTTCTTGCACGGGCTCAGGCTCATGTCACCTCCAGTGGCAGTCAGGGCAGTGGCTGCATGAGGCAGATATTTGGGGTTTTATTTTACTTTAACAGTGGGTGAAATTTCTGTTCCACTTCCCTCATCATCAGGCCTTTGTTAATATAAAAATAACTCTGATGCATGCTCTGGGTCTTATTTTCTGACCCCAGCCTCCTGAGGAGTTCTTCCCTCATTTCCCTGCACATTACCATAAATTTAGGGAAGAATAGGAGGTCCTAGAGTAGTCTCACAGTATCATGCCTGTCCTTACTCTGCTCATTTTTAAATTTGTTTATATTGCGAGATGAAGGTTCAGGAAAAAGATACAACTTTTGAGAGACGCTTGTAATTTACTGGAAGGAAACTGCTGTAATGAGATTAATGGAAAGTCTAAAAATGCTTTATGTGTATTATCATCCATTGCAGTTTTCCATTGAAATGTTGTCTTCTCTCCCATTTTAAAGGATTTGTAATTTAGAAATCAGTCGCAAGTGCTGTTTTGCATAAGGGAGAAGAGATGTCACTTTGAGTGGGGGGACAAACATCCATATTGTGAGGATTTATTTATGTTTTATATCCAGTATTGAATTTCCTGTTGTGATTGATGACAGCTTTGCCATTGTAACTCTTGTGTCTCTGCATCACCAGAAAACCTCGTTGCTCAAGGCTACTGCATAACAACAGGGGTATTCCCTCATTTATTCTGGGCTTTTCTCAGTAATTCTCTATTCTTTTAGAACGAGACAGTCCAGAAGCTGGGGGCCCGTGTGCAGCAGTTGACTGTGGAGGCTGAAAACAGTCACTTGCAACGTCAGAAATTGTCTCAGGAGAAGACTGAGGTAGAGCAGCGTTACCAGGAGGTCTGCTCCCAACTTCAGGAGCTGAAAGCGAGGTAATTCAATAACAGTTCCTGGTTTAACTTCTAAGAATATGGAATTTCCAGAAGCAAACATTGTTAATCTTGTTCCAGGAAGGCACTGAATGGTGTTTGACATTAGCAAACTCTCCTGAAAATGTATTAATTGGTGTCAAACTCATTTGGAGTGACCCAGAGGACCACCTTGAGGAGTGTGTTACCTTTCCATTATTTATGAGCAGCTCACTCTGTGACAAGAGCACGTGGCAGACGTGCAGACTCCGTGGAATTGATGCTGAGCAGGTAAAAAATGCCAAAATACGAAAGCAATTTCCATATTCTGTTTGCTTGCTCCTTGTAGGTACAACTCACTTCAGAAAGACAAGGACCAGATTATGCAGGAATACAAGGAGAACCTTCAGCAGCTACAAAGTAAATTTGATGTTGACAGAGATTTCCTAAAGCAGGAGCAAGCTCAGGTATGCTGCCAGGTGTAGCAGGCAGGAAAACGGGGTTTATTTCTGAAGTCTCTCCTCAGTATCAATATGATGCTTTTGGATAAATCCAAGGAACTGCTCAGTTCCCCAAGTTACTCGTGAGTGTAAGTTTGAATAAAATTTGGATTTAATTTTTCATTCCCAAATTTGGCTGAAAAATCATCTGGAGTTGTTTGGTCATTCTGGTGTGTGTGTGTATTTCTACAGCTGATTCAGATAAGGTACAATTAATATCCTGATTTTCTTTGTGCTCCTGTAAAAATTCTGGATACATACTTGAAGACTTAATGTTTTCATAAAGCCCCTTCCATGACAGAAAATATTTTTCCCAGAAAAAAAACAGTCCTGCAGGCCTCATAATATTGAACATTGTGTTAAATATTTATGTGTTTAAGGAATTATTTTTATATTTTGCGAGTGTGGGTTTCACACAAAATGTAATAACTCTGGTTTGTGTCTGGAAAAGCATCTGTCAGGTTGATACCTACCAATATGGATAAGCACATGGATAATATATATATTTAATTTGATTTTCAAGTTAAATAATTGTAGAAAAGATGCAAGTTTTAAATACCATTTATAAATCCATAGAGCCATAGTGGGGTGTTTGGTGTTTATTTGCTGGAATTCTCTGGGTTTTGGTGATACTTTACTCCATTTCATTTACAAGGTATTTTTCTTTCTACCAATTTTTAGTAGATTTTAGTAGGGATTTTTTATTATTAAGGGGTGTTTTTTTATGCTTCTTTTTACATTTCCAAGTTCACCAGAGGGCCCAAACTGACATCTCAAGAGCCATAAACTCATAGAGGTTTTTTTCTCCCAAGCTGATAATTTTTTCCAATTTCTGGGCACCTCAGAGAAATAAATTTAAAAACGCAAAGGAGCTAATGAGGAGTGCAAGACAAAAACTGCTTTTTCTGTTGAATCCCAGCAGACATCTGGTGTGATTGCAGAATTACGGCGTGGAATGGCTCTGTTGAAACAACAATTGCAAGACTCAGAACATCAAAGGCAGCAACAGCTGAGGGTGAGCCCTTTCTTTCTCAGAAATGACCAGCTCTTTTGACTTTATTTGATGATTTAAATGTTTAGATATCCACCCTTAAGTGTACTTATATATACCATGCTTGCTTGTTTCTGTTTCATTAATGGAAATACATAAGCTGTCACATATGGTTAAAGGTTGATTTAAAAAGTGTGGCTAAAGGAGAGGTAAGAGCAGAATTTTCACCGAAGTTTCTGACTGTTCCTTGTAGCTCACGTGTTAAATAAAAGAGTTTAAATGTCTATTGGTGGATTACAAAGAAGCCTGTCAAAAATGATGAATATCTCTTTTTTTTCTCGTAAACTGTAAACATTTTGAAAGTTTCAAAATTGTTTTTAATTTGCACTGTTTAATAGTTCAGTTCAATATTCGGTCTTCCTGTAGGCATTTAAATTAATCCTTCTATCTCAGGGTAATGAGTTCCACATCTGTATCATGTATCAGGCCTGGTTGAGTTTTGGCATCTACTTTTCCTCCAGTGTCTTTCATTTCACAGTTGATGTAGTACAGAATGGCATTTTAATAGCTCAGGAGAACAAGTTGCTGTTTCTCTTTAGCAAACATGAATCATGACTTTTGAGATAGTTATTTGCTGTTGGTTGAATTCTTTTGGATGTCAGAGAATTTTTTCATGATGATATAAAGTGGGTTTTTATTTTTTTATGGACTGTTCTATATGATAGCAAATGTCTGTGTTTGATGAATGCTCTGAAATGGAAGAAAAATGGGATTTGTTTATTTAGAATACACATCTTTTCTTCTGCAGGATCAAGAACACAAAGTTCAGCAGGACAAGCTTCACTTGCAGCGTGTGTATGAGAAACAGGTAAAATTTCCAGGAAAATTTCCCACCTTCTGCACAGCTCCAGTTTTGTTCTGTACAGGACCTAAAGGTTTAAATTTTGAAACCCCCCAAACAGTAAATTTGGGAATCCAAGCCTGTCACACAGAAAAATAATTGAACAAAATCAAGGAAGATTTTAAGCACAGCTGTTTAAGGACAGGGATATCACCTCTGATTTTAGGAACCTGGTGCCAAGGGATGGAGGCTGGGAGGGCCAAATTCCCAAAAAGTGCCCCTGGCAGCCTGTCCTGTGTGTGGACACTGCTCGTGGTGGCAGCTGATGGCAGCTGCTGTTGTTGAAAGGATAAAGAACTGGATGAAAGCTGGCCTGACCTGCTGGCAGTGCTCACGTGTTCTCCCACACTCCTTTCCCCCAGGATATCTCTATTCCATCCTTCTCCACGTGTTCTCTAGATATTGTCAACAGGCATTGTTTTTACATCCGAAACTTCAAGTAAAAAATGTAATTTTCATCAGAAACACTTCATCTTAAAGCACTTTGCAAATCCCGCCTGCTCTTTTAGACTCAGAACATCAATAGGCCTCAAATTAAACTTCAATTTTAGTGACATTATGTGTGCAACTCATGTGCAGCCAGAGGGTGCCTTAGATGCCTGTTTAATTGAAAGGATGTGTTCCTCAAACATGTCATTGCCAAACGTGGCAAATTTATAACATAAAATAATGGATTGTGATCCCAGCTACTTGTCACTTGGTAATAGGGCTTGTGACAGGAACTGTAGAGAGGTTTTGGTTTGAGTTAGGCCCTTCTGCTGACTTGAAGTCAAAACATTCTTTGTTCCAGGCTCTGCCTTGGTTTAAACCTAGCCTACGTTTGCCTTTTTAGTCGAGTTGTGAGTTTTATGAATGCTGAACTCAAGAAAAACGCAGGATTGGAGTAATTTGCAGGCCAAAATGAAAAATCTGTTGGCACGGTTTGGCTGAGGTGTGAGGATCCTTTGGGAGAAAGCTCCTTGGCGTGGGCTGGGAGGGAGGGAGGCTGGAATTCTGCACCAACAAACAAGGAAGCTGAGCCTTTCTTTTTAGAGATAACTTGACAGCAGTTTGTTCATAAATTCTGGTGTAACTGTTTTCAAACTGTTTTCAAACTCGAATCTTTGCGAAAGGACGAGAAGAAAAATACCTGCGATTAATCTATGGATATAAATCCATAAACCAGGATGGATTGGCCCATAAAATACTAAAACAAGTAAAGGAATCGTGAAGTCTCTGCTGCAATCTGTTCACTTAAAAACCTGCCCATTATCTAATAATCTTTATGAGTCTGCAGTGGCTGTTGCCTCTGAGGATACTTAAACATCAAACAAATCATAGGTAGGAGCCTTAAATGTCACTGTTTGATTAAATGTGCTTATCTGCTGGATCAGGAACCAGTTAGGCTGAATGGCTTTACAAGCCAAGGAAACACCTGCTTTTTATAAATAATCTACTGCTTGTTTTCCAAACATCCAGCTCAGCATCAGAAGAGTGACAGATTATTCCTGAACGCCATTCCCAGGCCACCTGTTAAATATATAGAATTTTAGCAGCTTTGGCAATAGCTTCTTTATTCTCTGATTGATAGACAGCTCATGGATTTGGAGGCTCTTGGAAACCAACTAAGTGTTCCTGGAGTGAACATGGAACTCCTGCATGGAGCTGCTCCCAGCAGAGAATCTCTGAATTTGTTTTTTCACTGGCCTAGACACTTAGTAAAACACATTTTTCTTTATTGTAGTGTCTTGACAGCCTGGAACATTACAAAAGACTGCAGGTGGATGAAGGATTTCCTGTATGTCCCATCCCCACGTTGTTCCTTGAGCAATTCTAAAGCAATACAGCTCCTGGATTATGTACAAGCTCTTGGATTTAACCTGCCCTTGGCAAAAAAAAGTTCCAAAAACTCATGGTTTGCACCACGCCTGGGAGGTTGCCAAATTCGAAGGTTTTTTAACCATTTTTAGGATTATTATTGCTAATTATTCTGTTATTATTCTTCTTTAGGATGTTTATGTAAGGTATTTATGTTTGATTTTTTATGGTAAGGATGGATCAGAAGTGATTCTCTTTGGGTGGTCACAAGCTGGTGAGTAGGAGTTGGGCACCCTGGAGAATACAGATCACTGTTTTAGGCAGATTCCTCTGTGCTTTTCTGTACTTACCTGAAGAAAATCCAGTTCCTTTTTTGTGTAATTACTGATATTTCTCTATTCTAGACAACAATATTCACTTTGAGAAGGAAAAGAGCTCGTTGGCTACGTTCTCATAACATCTCTCTGTTAATCTCTACTTTTGCATTTCACATCATTTTAGAAATCCATGGAAGGTTGTCTGCATCAGTGGAAAAAGAATATGCAAATAAATAGTTTTTAGAATTTAAAATAACACTGATTTATTTTTAACTCAAACACTGTTTTGGCTAAAATTTGTGTTGGTTTTTTCCTTAAATGGCAGATTCATGGCATTCAGAATGATCTGGATAAAGAAAGAGGGGATGCTCAAAAGAAAATTCGCCACCTGGAACAGGCTCTGAAGTAAGTGAACATGGAATAATTGTTGAACCATCCCTGGTATTTTTAAATATTTATTTATTAATCTTTATTTATTAAATAAACTTATGCTTTATCTCATCTAATTGCCCTCCTATAGTTTTTTTCCCGTTTTAAAGCTGCATCTTCAGGGTTCTAATCAGACAGAAAAATGAAAAAACTGAAGTAAGAACCAACTCAGCCAAATTTGTTGACTTTCAAGTGGTGGGAATAAAATAGAATTGAGGTTAATGATGTCAGCTGGTCTTGTCCTCTCAAATAAAAAATGGGCCCAGGTTCAATTCAGAGTGGATTCATAGGAAGCAAATAATCAAAACTAAAGACTTGTTGCTTTGGGCTCTTTAGAAAAAGGAATAAATTTGAAAGATACACTTATTTAAGTTATATTTTAACTTCATTTAGTATATGATGTTTCTGATTTTATATTTTTTTTTAATATCCACAAATTACAAGTCTAATGCAGATTTCTCCTCTTTGGCACAACACTTGATGTGAATACTTGTTCTTCACATGGATCTGAGGCTGGGAGAAATGCTCTGTAGCTAACAGCTTTCATTGAGTAACTTGGAACAGGTTTTTTTGCTGACTTTGTCCATGAACAGCTAATCAGGATGCACCAAATTTGATGTTTTTGAGCAGGAGAGTGGTTTATGTACAGCAGATGCACACAGGACAAGATCAACTCTTGCTATGCTCCTTCCATTTTTGATTATGTAAAGTATTCTTTCCATGTGTTAATCCAGTTTAAAGTCGATGTTGTGGAAGTAATTTCTAGGGAAAACAGATTATTCTGAAACAAACCAGAAGTTATTTGCTGAAAGTATTCAGTTTAGTACCACAATGTACCTTATCTAGGCTGGGAGAGGCAAGTAAAGACACTTTTATTCCATAAAAGTGGCAGGGCTGAAGTCTGTATTTCTTTATTTCTATAATCTCAGAGGTATTTGGCATAAATAGAGACTATCTTAAATCACTGCAGACATTAATAAAAACTCCAGCTTTTAATCTTTAAATTCTTTACACTGACTATTATTTATAATTTTGGGGAGATTGAACTGTTATCAGCTGCACTTAATCTTTTAGTATTTCACCATCTGATTTGTTGATAATGAAGTTGCATTAATTTTCTTCCACATCTTTCAAATAATGTGTCAGTTTGCACTTCCTTATGTTAATAGAACCAGTCTGGCTTTGCAGCCCAGTGGCTGCTCAGGGTGGATCCCACGTGGGTGCAGAGGAAACTCTGTCCAGGCAGGATCTGTGAGCTGCTGGGGATTTGGAACCTGAGTTCTTGCACGAGCTGAGGACGTCCTCAGTTATTTCAGATATTCGCTGGCTGGATTTAAGCTTAGGTTTGGGCTGGAGTTGGAGTAAGGATTTGAAAGACTCAGGTTTTAAGAGCCCAAAGTGCTGGTGATGCTCCAGGGGCCACGAACCAAGACAACATTTGCAGAAGCCTTGTGCTTCCTGTGGGTGAATCCTTTGGCCAAAACTGGGGATGGATCAGCTCCAGGGACTGAAACCCCTTGGTTCAACAGGCTAAAAATCATCTGCTATTTCCCCCACAGCAAGTGATGAATACCTATTCTTGTACTGTTTTCAAAGTGTCTCCCAGTCCAAGCTGCTTCCACTCCTGTGAGTCCTTTCTAAATGAGAATATTCTGTGATGTTGTATTTTTCCCAGGGTCGCTCCCATGTCCTGTGGCACTCTGTTTCTCTCATTCTTTTTTTCTTTTAATTTCTTTCTTTTTTTTTTTTTTTTTTTTTTTTTTTTTTTTTTTTTTTTATTTTGGGTGTTGAAAATAATGTAGCTATTTCTAATATTAAATCATATATACCTCTCCCAACTGAAATGGAAAATGCTTCAATTTTGCAGGTAGTTGACTCTTTAATAAAACTCTACACTACTTCCCTTCTGGTTGTTTTATAGCAGGGATTTGGGGTTAATTTTAAGATTAATAATGGAATTAGTAATACTAATAAGTAATTATTCCATGATTGAATAGAAATAAAAATTAGCTTTCACGTGTGGTTTTGTCTGGCTGGAGACAGAAGTTGGCAGATTCATCAGGGTGGGTTTGTGATCCTAAAGATTAAAAAGATGATATTTGCAGGAGTGCAGTGCCCTCGTCCAGGCCCAGCTCATATTCTGCTGGTTGGGATTTCAGCTCTGGCTCTGACCAGGGTTGGAACAGACTCACATGCCCAGGACAGAGGAACTGCCAGTCCTGCAGGGCTTTCTGCAATTCAAGCCATTCATTTTAACCAGTGTTTCTGGACAATATTAATTATTATTGTTTTTCGTACATGTGCCTTTATATGATATACACGTAGGTAATAGATAAGGAGCAGTGATATTTATTGTGGCAGAAATGGATGGCTTCATTATGGCTTTTTTTTTTCCACTGCTGCAAAAATTATTCCTTTTAACAATCCCTTGCTATTAATATGAATTCATAAGATCCAGTATATTATGTAAAAATGCTTCATTTTGCTGAATTTCTGTAACTACTTGCAGAATGAAATTAAGTAACTCCAAGCTAAGGCAGACCCAGTAAATCTTTAGAAAACAACCTTGTCTTGCACGAGGTGGGTGAAAATACAGTTCAGCATCATCAATAGAAACGATGCCTTGTGGAATTGCAGCTCAGAACCCAGTAGGTGCATCAGTGATTTCTCATAAACTACTTTGATCTGAATGCACTTTGATTCTGAAATGGCCACAGGATTATATCTTGAGTAGCTGCTGAGCTGCCAGCACACAGGAAGGGAAGTGGCAGGCATTTTAGGGGGATTTTTGTTATTATTATCATTATTTTTCCAGGGCTGTGACAGCAAACAGTGCTGCTGCTGTTTCAAACGTTTCCACACCGATGCAGAATGAAAGGGATTTGAGACATTGTGTGGAATAGTAAACTCCACATTTCTTGAAGTATCTTTCACTTCAAAAATAAAAAAAAAGTAGCTTTGCCACAGTTTCAATACAGAATAGGAGTTTACATAGTTTACAGAAGGTTTTTGTTTCTTCTCCTGAAGTTCTTGGTGGAAATATCTGTCAAAAGCAAACCTTTTGCAAAAGAATTGCTGCAACACTCCTGACTCGTGGTGGTGACTTGTAGATATAAAATTTATATTTACTTTTGCAGTGCGTGTCACAGGCATTGCTTAATAGCAAAAGTCTCTCTAAGAAGTGCTGCAAGGGCTTTTCTAGAATGTCCTTTCAATGGCATTTCTATAAGAACAAAGTTTTCATGAAAAGCTTCTCTGTAATTACTTGGGGGGAAAGGTTGTTTCTCTAATCCCTGTGGTTTGGTTGCAGAAAATGTGTCATGAGAGTGGCTTGCAAATAGGCTGAATCTCTGCTGTTCTTATCTCTCACAGTGAGCAGAGGAGCAGCAAATAGAGGTACATAATTTGTCACAGTACAAACTGAGTAGAATGAAACAGAAAATAAATGAGAAAAAACAATCTGTACCCGTTTGCTGCTGAAGAAATTGCGTGGAAGAGAAAGAAAAGGTCTTGCTGACTGTATACAGTATTGTTAAACGGCTCTCAGCATCATCTCTTGTGTCTTGTTCTGTGGAATTTGGATGTTTATTCATTCAATATATTTATTTTGCCTCTGCTAAAATTTTGGAAGCAGACTCTTCCATACTTTTGGTTTACTCTGAGGAATATATATTTGCTGTAGGGAAATACTCCCCATTTTATTGAAGATTACACAGCACCACAACACCAGCTCAGTTTTGGGGTGGTTTGGTTTTGCCAACCATTCCATTCTGGGGTCATCAGAGAATCCCAGAATGGTTTGGGCTGGAAGGGACCTTAAAACCCATCCGGTGGCAACCCCTGGGTGGCACTGTGGGACACCAGGGACAGCTGCCACTGTCCCAGGCTGCTCCCAGCCCTGTCCAGCCTGGCCTTGGCACTGCCAGGGACAGGGATAACACCTCTGTGGCTGCATTGACACATAGAGTTGGTCAGTCTTGAGGCTGAGAGATTTTGGACTAAATTCTAAACATCCTGAGTGGTTTGAGGCTGTGATCATCTATCACCTTCAGGGGAGTGCAGACCACGTTGGTTTCTTCAGGATAATGGTTGTGACAATTCTCATGTGTTGGAGATAATGACGAGATCTGATTTAATGCTTTTTGCTTTGCTTGCCTCATACACCAATAACATTTTCATGTGCTGCTGAGGTACAGATTTCCCGAGTTTTTGTTCTTCAATCCTGTAGTGTGGTTGAAGGAAACAAATTTGAAGAAGTCAGATTAGGAGAAATGAAGTGAAATGAAACTGAACTCCCCCTGTGCAGGTGCAGGTGCTGTAGCTGAACACTGCAGTGTCAAGGAATGCCTGCACATCTCCTCTCCAGTGCTCCACAACCTTCTCCCTCTCACTCTTTGCCTTTTTTTTTTTTCAAGTCTGTCCATGGAGCCAAATCTCAGCACTTTGCAAGTGGGGATGATACAGAGCAAATGCTGAGCAGCTGCTTTATTCCGAGGCACTTAATAAAATTATTTGTTTACATAAGGAACTACCAACACCTCTTTTTTTCCATGGCTTCTCTACCCCTTGTCTGAACTTGTTTGGAATTCTTCTGGGGAAGAAAGAAGGGCTCAGCTGCTAAACTTTCTAGAAACCAGCAAAGCCACTTCTGTCTCTCAGCAGATTTTCACAATAGTTTTCACAGCAGTGTCTAAAGCACACAGAGACAGTTCTCCCAGTATTTTGGGGTTTGGTTTAGGGCAGACCAAATCTTTCCAGCCATGACGTGGTGTGAAGGTGATGCCTACAGGCGGTCAGTAAAATGCAGAAATGAAATGGATTTGCCTTTCTTTTCTCATATATCCTTGTGTACCTGCACGTGGTTTCTGACCTGGCAGTCGAGGAGAAGTTGTTGATTTCTTGTTGGAGATGGTGCTGTGGAATTTCCTCACTGTAGCCTTGAAAAAGCTTTTCCCACTGCTTTTTGTTATTCCAGTGTGAGAACAATACTCTGCTTCCCCATGCTGGGCTGCTATTTCTAGGGATTTTGTCAGGTGTTCAGTGGTACTAACTTATATTTTAGATTTCCATTTTTGTGTGTACCACAGTTATTTCTGCTACAAGGTTTTGCCTCACAGAAAATATCCGATAAAAATGTGTTTGCACTCGTATTTCCTAAATCAAGGTGGGAAAATGCTCTTTAGGGAAGGAAATACTTTTTTATTGGTACCAGTTCCTCTTCTTGAAACCTAGGTAATTTCTTTTTTCAAAAAGCTTCACTGTCATCTCCTGGTGAGCTTTGCCAGTGCTTTGGTTATTCTGGGTCATTCCTTACCTGCCATGGATCCAGATCTGTGGAGCTGGAGCTGTTCTCAGGCTTCTCCTGTGGTTTTAAACTCGGTATTGACACCTGTAAAGCCTTCAGAGGGTGGCTTTGATATCACCCTTGCTAAAAGCAGAAGTTAAAATGAAATTAGCACTGGCCTGGAGCCTCAGGCTGGGTCCCTGGCACGGGGAATGCCTCCTACGTGTAAATTCCCATCTTCTCTCAGTTTGATTTGCACAAGGCCCCTGTCTGCTCTGGGCTCTGGTGCAGAGGGATGAGCTGAGTGTATGAGATCCTGTTTTCATGCTGCCCTGAGTATTTTATTAAGGTTTTGTTGTTCTGAACCTGCCTGGGGTTTCCCAGTTCACCTGCACTGGTGAAATGGGGACAAGACAAAACTGGGCACAGGGTGAGCTGGTCCTTTGCAGGGTTTTCTCCTACAGCTGTGCCTGAGTAATGACTCATTTTTCATTGTAGGGCTCTCTTTGATGCACAAAGAGAAGACTTGGGCTTGTTTGATCTGAAAAGCTCTTCTTGCTTTATTCAGAAGTACCTAAAAATGCATCAAACTTTAGCACAGGAAGTTTTCTGTAAGGGTCTTCTAAGTCTTTAGGATTGCTTATATCTTTTAAAATTCCCGTGGTGTTTATTTAACTTTTCTTCTGTCTGTAATACCACAAAAGGAACAGTGTAAAAGAAGTGAGGGGACATAGATTTGAGAGAAATAAATAGTGAACAATCTGCTGCTGACCCAATAAAGAGGGAAACAGATGAAGGCAAGGAAAAATAAACATGTGAAGAGAGCTGGCAGAAGGAGGTAGAATAAATAGCAGTGGAAATAATTTAATTTGTTTGCAGTTTACATTTGCATAATTGTTAGATCCCAACATTTTGAAAAGAAGTAAAATTTAGGCTTTTCAAAATACACAGAAGTTACATTTTGAAAAAAGCGCTGTGATTTACAGTGGATCTTGAGAATTTGATTCTACCAAGCCCTTTGAGAACTTCATATTTAAACAGCTGCTCCTTCAAATCCTCTTGTAGGGGCTTCTTGGAGTGGTGTGCGTCAGAAATGCCACTGCCCCCAGCAGAACACAACAGCCTGAGAATCATCAATGCAGTGATAAATAAATAAAGGGAGTGATAGCTTTAACCACAAGTTAATTTTTCATTTCTTTTTTCCTTTCTTGCTCCTCTAAGTTGAATCCAGATTCTGAGTAATTGCTGCTTGTTGTTGTTAATATTTTCAGGGTAATTGCCTAAGTGTAGCTGTTTTCCTGCAGTTAATTCCATTTTTCCTTGAAAATGAAGTATTTGTGTGTGGAGAGAATTCTTGTCAGAATGGAAAAGCTATTACTATTTAAAGCCGGAAATAATTAAAGGAATATGAGCAGGCATTGTCTTTAATTCCAAGTGTTACAATAAAAGAGCATTGTTAAGAGTTTATACTCATGTTCATTGTGTTCATCATTATCTTTTATTAAAATGCTCAGGGTTGTCTTGTTGCAGCAGTTGCAATATGATGAAAAAAGCCAAGTCTGTGATTTAAAAACAGTGGTAATGTGATGTGGCCGAGGAGTTGGGATATAGATTTACTCTTTAAAACTGTGTGTGTTTTTTTGGTAGGGTGGGTTTTGGTTTGGTTTTTGCATTTTTTTTTCTCCTCTAAGAGTCAGTGGAAAACCAAGCAGCTGTTCTCCACTTGGTGCTGTGCTTGAGCATCTGAAACCTTTTAGAGCAAGCCCAGTCAAAGTTTCCAGCATATTGTAAACATTCCCTAACCCTCGCTCTAGGGGCCACAACGTGGAGCATGAACAGAGGGCTCAAAAATGTGGTAGCTTTGTTTAATAGTCTCACTTAAAAGCAAAAATAAAGTGTTCTATTAACTATTTACAGCCTTTCATTTGCTTTCCCCCCCGTTTCTCTGGAGACCTACTGGCAATAATGAAATATGTATTGAAAGGAAAGCTCCAGTTGTACAGAAAAAAATGTAACAGTTGATTTTTAATCCTTGGCTCTGGGACTGTTACGTCCCTCAAGATGGTTATAGAGATATCACATGGCATCTTTTTAGTGATAACAGCTGAAATGGTTTGATATGGCACAGCTTATGAAATGGAAAGTATTGCCTTGTGAGGTGAAGAGCACTGCTGTATCATGCTCTAGCACTTCATTAATTGCTGTAAATTGCTATTCTATTAATTAAAGTAGTTAAGGGTTATCACGGTCGCATTGACTAAATGAATATACAAATAATCAACACTAATGGCAGAATTGTTCCCTTGTTATTTCGAAAGGCTTCCCTCCCACATCAGTGTATTTTTCAGATTTGGTAGACTGTATTTCAAGATTATACAATGCCCAAAACATTGATGAAATAAGAAAAGCTTTCAGCTGGCTAAAGAAAGTTGTACAGATGATTGAATTCAATTAGTCATCATTCAAAAGCATGAAGTGTTTCAGGCTGTCACCTCCTTTGGATCACTTAGAAGCCATCTACAAAACACTACAAGGAAAATCTTTTTTCCTTGTTGTTGCTTGATGACTGTGGTCGCTCGACTTCAATTACATTTGATAATCTTAATTTTGCTTTTACTTTTTATGTACTTTGTACAACTTTCCTTCAGCTTCAGCAACAATACAACCAACCTTCATTGAGGAGTTGAAGTTAATAATTCAAAACAGTACTTTTAGGGAACAGAAAATGTCGACAATCCATGTTCTCTTGGAAAGAAGAAACCAATGAGCCAAGGACACACTCACGGTTCCCCAGAATTAAATATCTTTATTATCTACTACAACATGAATATTATTGCTCTGAATCCTGAACTGTACAATTATTTTAACCATAAAAATAGCTACCTTCAGTCAGTAGAATGGCAGGATGAATTCTGTGCCCTTTGAGCTCCTTAACAGTCTTAATCCTGGCAGTTCATCCTCGGCATCTTTGGTTTGCCAATCGTTGTTGGCTCTGTCACTCTTCACACACCCTGGGCTGTGCTTTGTTGGTGTTAAGTGATTCTCCTTGCCTGGCTTTGTCCTGTGCTGGGTGATTTCTCACATAGTTTGTCCTCGGATGGTTTATGTTATTCACCCCCAGCTCTGAGTGCCACAGCGCTGTTCTCTGATCTCCATCTCTGCCTTCTCTGCCCCTCTTCTCTGGGAATCTCGTGGATCTCTGTGCTGTCTGTGCTGGCTTTCTGGGCCACCTTTTAATTACAGACTTGTCTCCCCTTTTCTAAGGCATTATCTACACCTGTCTCTCTAATTCTCCCCTCCGAGTTGTCCTTGCTGAGGTTTAGCCGTGGTCTCAGCCTGGGCAAGCCGTGACTATTTAATCTCTGTTCTAATCCTCCTCCCTTGATAACTGAGCCTCTGTGCTCTTTCCTATATGTGGTGGATCTAAATCTTGGAGACAGTTTCTGCAGTCTGGAGCAAAATTACAACGTTTTCCTTTCCAGCCACATTTACAGCATTTGCCCAGCCTTTTAACCCACATCCCATTCATCATTTGGCAGTTGCTGTTTTATTCTGTTTGCACAGCACCTAGCACAACAGTGCCCTGTCATTATTGTAATGAGAAATAGTTATAATAATTATTAGTGTGTTTAACCAATGTCTACTTAATTTGTGAGCCATTAATTTTGAATGTAATGCATTATTCTTATTTCAGTGTGATACTACACACGTGGAGTATTATTTACTCTAAATTCATTAATGGCTTTAAGGAGTGGTTTAGTTTGTTAATGTTATCTCATGATTTATTTAAAACATAAGAATATAGTTTAAAACAATAATTGTGTTGTAAATATCTTCCATTGTTGGAGCTCACTTGAAGGAATGCAGACCAGCTTTCTGATGTTAACATCTCAAATTATGCAAACTGTAAACAATTTTTAAGTGGATTTGTGCTTTTTCTCATAAAGACAAGCTCATCTTATTCTTAAAACTGGGGAACACTTTTTATTTATTTCTTGGCTTTATATTTTTGGCTTTATTTCTTTGAAATGATGAAACAAGTTCGAATGCTTTCTAACGACTCCGAAATATTAAAGTGCCCAGGGACAGGATAGGGATGATGTTTTGAAGGCAATAAATATTTCAGCTTCACATTTCAGTCTTTCTTCTTCACTCCTTTGATCTGGCTTTGGTTTAGTTATCATTCCGCTTGAATGACTTCACACTATCTTTCTTCCTCTCCACACCAGAAAGAAGAAGTGTTCTGCACATATTCCATATGTTTGAGGCTGGCATGGTCGGGGAGCCCTGGTTGCTCCTCGTTTTTGGGAGTCCCAGCCGTGCAGGAGCATCCTCCAGCCACAGCTGGGCTGGGTGCATTCAGCCCCAGAGCTGTGTTCAAAACAGAGCAGGAAAAGCAAAATCGATTTCTGTGCATTTCACAGATTTGGCATTACTACTGAAGCATTTCTCTGTGACAATTAACCCATTAACCCCTTCTTTTACTCCTACGTGGTACTCGAGGCCTGAATACATCATTTATGCAGTGGAATATCTGCATGCTAGAAATTAAGTCAATGGGGTTGTTGCAGGGAGTGGTTTTTGCTGGTTGTGGCACTAAAAAGGGGTAGCATGGGTCTTGGATTTGGCTAGAAATGTAATTCATTAATTAAACTGCTGCAATTTTGTGGAGTCTTGATGGTACCAGGGCACCTCCATGTGAGGGACTCTGGGATCAGCAGCAGGATCGTGGGTCTGCTTAATTTTCCTATGTAAAGTCAAATATATGGATGGGTCCTCATATCTGTACACGCTGAAGATACTAAGGTGAAATTCCTGAATTTTGGTTTGCATGGGAAATCTAGGTATGTTTGATGCAGGTTGTGTTTTCAGCTGCAGTTTGCTGTGTATTATGTAAGAAATTGTGCTCTCCTTTGGAAATGTATTTATATAAGGGTTTTTTTAGGGTTTTTTGAGTCTAAATGAATCATATAAATGGTGATAACTGATTTTGTTTCAGCACATATTAGTGAGAGTCAATTTTTTTATTTCTTGTGCCATTAAATAAAAAGGAAGGCTGTGTAGAAACAACAATACCCTTCTCCAGCTGCCATCCAGCAAGTGAATAGTTTGCAGTTTGGTGGAGAGCAAAGCAATTTTTCCTCAGAAGTAGTAATATTTAAGAGAGGAAGGAATGGGCAAAGGCTTGTGTGAGTACAGCAGATGTGAATACATAGGATTAGAGTAGGTGTAACGTGGGATCTCTGGGGAATGGCAGAGCCTGGCCTTTCCCAGCAGGACCTCAGCATCACCAGTGGGGCTGCAGGCTCAGCCATGGCTCTGCTTTTCCCATACCTCAGCCTTCTCTCAGTCACATGATTTAGTTTTGAGTGGTCCTGAGAGAAGCAGAGAGCTGGACTCAGTGATCCTTGTGGGTCCCTCCCAACCCAGGATATTCTGGGATTCTGGGGTTCGTGTTTATCTCCAGGCATAAATCCAGAGTCATGACAACCTGGGACAGACTTAGACAAGGGATGGAGCCTCTCCCTCTTGAGTCCATCAGGATCCAAGTTTCAGAAGCTTATTCAGTGGCAAAGTACATCCTTATAGAAATTCCTGGCTCTGCTTCTGTTCTCCAGCACAGTTGGGATCCAGTGGGCTGTGCTGCCAGCAGGTCTTGAAAACCTGGAGAAGAATTTGCCTGTTTGTGACTTAAAGCCTGGTATAATTTTATAGGAAAACATGAGGAGTTTCCCAGTCTATTACTATTTTCCATGGCACTGAAAAGCTCTCTGAACTACACGCAGGGAGCTTGGGTGTGGATCTGTTCCTGGGATGTGACACTCTGTCCCTGTGCAGCCATGGGGGTCCACGTTGTGTTCAGTGTGTGCTGGCACTTCATGTCTGAAGGGTTTTAATTTGATTTGTGGACGAGGCTGAGACCCAGCCAGGTGCATCTCCTGCTCCTCGTGCTGGTGGTGAGCCCTTGCTGGTGTGCAGGGAATGGTGGGAGGTGTTGGTTCATCCAGCAGCTGCTGGGACATCCCAAATTTAATTAACCTCTCCTGTTAACCCCTGGATTGCCCCGTGTTTCGTTAGTGCAGTGCTGTCAGGTCTCACTGTGTTTAGTTGTTACCTCTCGGAAGACATTTTACAGAGCAAGACAAATATTTAGGATTAAGCATGAAGAGGAAGCATGTAGGATGTTTGTGTTTCCCATTAATCAGTGCACTTCAGGGTGCTGGTTTCTGGATTTGAAATTCTGGACTTCACAGTCAACTTGCCCTGGGATGGTTTGTGCCGTGTAAGATTCCTGATTCCGTTGCCATGTCCTTTATACGCTGAAACAAAAGGAATTTGCTGCTTTTAAAATTGGGGGCAAAGAGTAAATTCACCCTATTTTTACATTCAGGCCGGCTCAGCTTTAGGGGATTTAAGTGATGTAATTGTATTGTATTGGGCCCCACAACTAGCCCAACTGAAAAAAATAATCTTCAAAGTGAATATTTTAGTGCTTCATGCAAGGCACATTGCGTGGTGTCTTGGGAAAAAAAGTGAAGCTTTTCTTATATTCGTGAACCGAGGGCCATTGTTGTACAGGTTTTCTAAGCTTCTGTACAAATCTGAACTGCACAAAAAGTAGAGAGTGCTGGCTCCCACATCCTTAAAAATGAAGTTTTTTTCCTGCTTATAATGAGATGTTGCATTTATTCATGGGATTAAGTCCTTAAAAGAAGGGAAGGTGCATGAAACCGCATTCCTAAAAGTTTACATCATAATATTTCAAAATAAAAAATACCTTCCTAAGGAAGAAGATGCATAAATTTGGAGCCTCACTAAGAGCACGAGGACTGATATCTTGTCCTTTTATGTTTAGATTTGTTGTGTTTCCATCTGACTGGACCAGAGCTGTTGTCCCAGTGTCTCGGGACACTTGGCAGCATGGATGTGTTTGAATAAGCTTCGATTTTTGGTTTTGTTTCCAGTGTGGAGTGGAATTATTAGACGTGTTTTGCAGGGAGAGAGATTTGTTACCCAGTGCGCATTGCTGAATTACGGATCTTTGGGAGGAGAAGTGGAGGTTTTCCCCTCTCCATGGTCTCTCCAAGGTAACAAACGTGGGCAGAGCTCTTACATGTTCTTCTTTCTGAGGTAGATTTTGTTGTGGGAGATGGGAGTGATGTGCTCACTGTAATTCAGTGTCGAACAGCTGTAAAATTTAAAATATCTGTGTTCAGCAGCTCCCTGGAACGTGGGATTTGGGGGATAACTGAGCCAAACAGCAGGAGCTGATGGGTAACTGACCCATTGGACAGTTCCTGTCACTTTGGGCTCTGGAGGTGTCACTGGTGTGCCCATTCTGAGGAATGGTGGAGGAGTTTTGTACTTGCAATTTGGATCTTTTGGATCCTCTGCGGGAGAAATTTAAATCCTAAATGGTATTTCGCCATTTGAGTTTGGAGGGGGAAAGAAATGTTCGTTTTGGTAGTGATGTTTTTTTGCCGTGTAATTTTTATTGTCTCATAAATGAGTGGGGAATGTGGTGGCTTAGATTAACACAGATGTGCTTCCCCTCAAAGGAGTGTAGGAAATGGAATCGATGAGGCTGCAGAAATAAAGAATATCTGGAGGGGTGATGGATACTCTCTGGCAAATTTGAAGATAATTTGCACAGATCTTCTAAGAACACAAAACCAAAACCCCAAAACAATCATCATCAAAACGGTGATACAGAATTTTGTTCTGTTTTCCTCCAGTTTTTGCTGGGGAAGAAACGTATTTTCCTTTTTCTGTAAGGAAAAGAGCTGTCTCCCTATTCTCAATTATTCCACCAGCTGTGAGTGAGGCACCAAAATAAAATCCACTTTTTTTTTTTAAATATGCATCATGAAAAAAGCCTCTAGAAGTAAACAGCAATGTACTGACTCAGGGCTTGTGGCATTTCTTTGATGTCTTTGCTGATGGAATTGCCCTGCTCTCCTGCACTGCAAACAGCCGCTTTGTGAAGATGCAGGATTATGTTCTTTGTCCCATTGTCAAAGTCTGGTCTGCAAACCACAGAAGAGGATGTGAATACTGTAACTTTGGGCTTGGCAGCTTGCTGACCTTCCTGAAAGGCTCGCTCAGTGCTGCAGCAGCTCCTCCAGCGCTGGCAGGGTGACAGACGAGATGAATTCGCCGGGCTTTTCCGTCTCTTATGTGTCAGATTCTTTGTTTTATATGGAAATAATTTCTGTCAAAATGGGAAATTTATCGTGAGGTACTTCCTCTGCCTGGAAAATGGAAATGTCAGCCCCAGGTCTGTTTGAATGTGTCTTCTGTTACAAGCCATGGGTGGAGCCAACTTTGTCCCTCGATGCCACGATCGCGCTCTCCAGGGTCTGAGCACAAAGCCAGGCAGCTCCGCTGACCTGTGGGAGCAGAAACGTGTCACAAAAAGTTCATAATGCCAAGTTAATAACAAAATCAGTAACAGGTTAATAGAAGTTAGTACTATTGGAGGACTCCCATCAAAATTTCTGAAATATTTATAAGTGACCCCAATTTTTGTCTGTGTTGTGTCAATGTGGTGAATGTCTCTGTCTTTTCATGTGTCTGTATAAACGTGAATGTACATAAAGCATTCTAGAAGCATTACTATTGATGCACCAGCAATTCTGAAGAAACCCAGCCTGATTTCTATAGCTGCATCAGGTTTAATATGTCAAACAGTGTAGGCTGTTGATATGAAATATCTTTGCACAGAGATTTAACATCTGTCATTACTGTAAAGGCTGAATAGACACCACAGCATTATGGTTTCTAATAGATTAAGAAGGAACCACGTGTCATGCATTACCCTGCTTTACATTTTGAGATATGACAAGCAGGGAATAATCCTGCACCTTGGCTGAGCAAAGGTGGCACTGGGATAATTTGTTTGTTTGCTTTTAATCCGGAAAGACAATCATGTTAGAAAGAGTTTAAGTACTGGGGGGTGTTAATTCTAATTTAATGAAATCTAATTTTTTATTAATTATTTATTGTTACTATTATTAAATTTTATTAATTAGATCTCATTTAAAGATGAGATTAATAAAGGGGGTTCTACAGTGGGTAGAGAGCCACTGAAGTGAACACAGATTTGAAAGGTGGAGGTTTTGTTGTGAGCTGTGGACGCCGTGTTTGGGCGTGCGAAATTCAATCGGAGAAAGCGAAAATAACTCCGGCCTTCCAGCGCCTTCTTCAAAGCCCTGCAAAGGGAAGTTGGGCAGAAGCTGGGACAGGAAATTGAAATCTGAATACTATTTTAAACGGATCGGGTTAAAGGCCTCTCTTTTACACCAGCACACTTGTTCTTTTATTTGATACTTGAACTCTGAAAATTTTCTGTGACTTTCTAGGGAGAAGGAGGAGCAGCTGAGGCGGGTGACGGAGGTACAGAGGCTGCAGGCCCAGCAGGCAGGCGCTGCCCTGGAGGAGTTTAAGCGGCAGGTGGAGCTGAACTCAGAGAAAGACTCTGCTGAAATGAAACAGCGGGTGAGGAGGTCACAATGCCAGCCTTTCTGAAACTCTGGCGCAGTGGGATAGCGGATTCTGATCTTATAATGCCAGAAACATGCTCCACTTGAGAGTGCTACATCAAAATCTTTCACAATGTAGTGTCTTTGCGGCGAGTCAGAAAGGGATGGTGGCGGGTGTTTCATCTTTGTAACAAAGCCAGAATTGTCATTGTTATAAAGATATCTGCAGTTGTGATACTGATTAGGGATTTTTCAGGAGTGAGAGTATAAAGTGTTAGTTTGTACACCCTGTGGAACAACGCTTGTCATTTCCCACTTAAATGTGTGTCTCTTCCTACTCTTTTCCCAGCGACTCTGTCTTCCATTAATGAGCTCCTGTAATCAGTTTGAGCCCAAACAGGGGCAGAGCCGTGGTGGCTGCTGGCAGTCATGTGCAGAGGATGGAAAAATCCACTTTTCTGTCCCTGAAAATCAGGGATTTTAGTGGCTTAAATTTCTTATGGAGCAAACAGTAGCTAAACTGTTCTCCTGGGAGTTTATAAAAGCAGCCCAGGGAGTGAAATGAGGAACAAGCAACAGGTGATCAAAAAGAAGGGGAGAGAAGGGATATTTCCTTAACTCCTCATGGGGTTGAGGTCTCCAGACAGAATTCCAGCTGGTAATTCTGGATTACAAGTTCCAACCTCACCCACCTTGACCAAACCTCACTGCTGGCAGGAGGCTGCTGCAGGCTGGGACTGGAATGGGTGGCTGAGGATGCTGCCTTTGGATGGAGGAAACTCCCTTTTTGTTGTTCTCAAAGCTTTTTGAAAATCTTCACTGCTGATATTTTTAAGACCCGTGCAGACAGAGAATAATAGAATCTGGAAATTAAAAAAAAGCAAGAACAAACTTATAAAAGCAAGATGTGTTCAGCAAACCAGACCCATGTGGGCAATAAAACAAATCTTACAATTTTAATTCAACATTTTCTGTACTGTGTGACTCTCCTGCAATTTCTTCATGATGACTTAAAATAATATCCTGGTTCTGCTCCAAAAGGCATGTTGTCTATTTCCAGAAAGGTTAATAATAGTTTAATTCACATAAAAAGCCTTCAGCAAAGAAAACCAGTCCAAAACATAAGAAAATGCAAAAGAATTTGGAAAACATAGTCAACTGTAACTTTAAAATGACAGTAAATTTCTTTCAGAATATGGCTGCATTCTGGGGAATTCTGAAAATGAATTTTGCTGTACTCCATGAATCAGCCAGAGGTTTACTCTGTTCCTACTTGGATGGAGTAAAATCTAGAGATATTAAATGATATTGTACAATTGAGTGGTTCTGTTCTACAGGAACCAAGGTCCAAGGAAGAACATCAAAGGAACACTGCTGAAGCTCTCTCTTCATAGAGAGAGCCTTTGGCCTTTCTCATTCCTCTGCATCCACATACTCTTAGATAAATCCCCCAGTACTTTGGAACACACTGGAAAATTCTGTGTTTTGTGGTGAGGTGGGATGTGTTCCATACAAAACAACAACTGCAGTAGCCATAGCAACACTGTCCTTTTATCTACATTAGAAACACTGGGCTTTAAACCCGTTTTTGGTGTGAGATAATTATGGAGATGAGTAGGATGGGGTCATTTTCAGTTGTTGCAATCAATATTTGATTCATTAGTTTGGCTCTATGATAATATCAATTTTTTTTGCCATCTGCTTCCTATTTTGTCAAGCTTGTGATTATTAAGAGTCACCTGATGTCCACTGCTGGGTGGGTGGCACGTGTTTAACTGCAAGATCTGCGTTTTTTCCAGCAGCAACTGAAAAAAAAAGAGAAATAATACCTAGACTGTGTCATGGTGCTTTAGATCTGGGGCTTCCTGGGTTTGGCAAATAATGATCAAGAGCCTTTGTGGCAGTTGTTGGAAATAGATAATTGTGACCTAACGAGGAAACTGCAAAAGCCAGTAGGTTTAAAGCATCTTTGCATATGTTTTTACTGTTTCACTTTTTAGAACGTTTTCATTCTCTTGAAAAACCTCCTCTAGTGCAGTAACAAGATCTGTTATTTTTCAGGGTTTTATTGACCTGAGTAAAATATGACCATGGACATGCAATTTGAGTGAGTTCGGAGCTGGAAGAAAATGATTCATAAAACGCTGATTGCAGTCCCTTTTCTTAATGGCAGAGAGTAGCAGTGAGGTTCAGGAGCTGCTTCCTCACTGTTCTCTTTTTCCACTTTCTGTTTGGCCAACTGCTCCTGCTCCAGTCCCTTCCTTTCTTGCTGGAGTACTCTGCAATAAACTGCTTTTCCCACTCCGAGTGCTGCCTCTTCTCCTCCTTCCTGGCTGGGGAGTGATGTCCAGGCCAATTGGCACAGACATCTGTTGAACACTGAGCACTCCCTGAGGCCAGGCAGGATTTTGGCTTGTGGTTCAGGAATTCGTGGGTTTCTTCTTTTTGTAGAGCAGATGGGCTTGTGGTCCTTCAAACCCCTCCACCTCTTTTCTCGTTTTAGGGACACGGTTTGTTCACTGCTTTTGTTGGGATGTAGATCTAGAAGTCATTGATGAGTGTGCACTGCAGCAGAGTTACACACACATATATATATTTTCCCTTGGAAACATGCCTGATGTACAGCTAACAGTTGTGCTTTTGATACAAAAGCCTTTGTTAATTGAGTTGTGAAATTGCTTCCTTGATGCTGCGTGCTGGAATCTGTGGGACTCATTATTCACAGGCGATGACTATCTTCAGAGGACTTCACTTGCAGCCAAATAATTCTCTTTTAAGTTATTTTCTGATTTAATGTAAACTTGCTTTAAATGTGTAGTTTATGCTCTGACTCGCACATGCTTTCCCTTGAATTTCCACAGGCAGTGTATTTTTAAGTGAAATATATTTGAGTCTTAAATATGTCTAGAGAAAATACTTGTTTAATTTCGATGGGATATTCACCACTGTTGAGTGAAAAACTGAGCCAATTCTTTGTAATTAGGGAGTGGCATGACAGTGATCACTATGTCCTTGAGTAACTAATAATCCTGTAGAGACTGAATATTCATTTTCACCACATACAAATGGTGTTGTTATCATTCCCAACGAGTGATATTCTCCTCTTTGATGGTTTACAAACAACTGTAAAAATGTCAGAACATTTCAAGCTTCGCCTTTTTAAAAAAAAAAAAAAATTAAATATTCCCTTTCTTTTCCCATGTAGATGGCAGAGGTTGAAGCAGATCTGAACAGATCAAAATTGCTCCGGGAAAAGCAAGCCCAAGAATTCTCCTGGCAGTTGGATGAGATCAAGAAAAGATATGAACAACAGGTCAGTTGCTTTGCTCCTGCAGGTGGAGGGGAGGAGGGACACCCCTTCCTGCAGCTATAGGTCACTCTGTGTTGCTGTCTTTCCTATAAAAACACATTTTATAGATATGCAGAGTTGGTGATGGGGATGGAGGGGGGAGAACCTACACAGAAAATACTTTCTGTTTCCTCTTCACAATCCTTTGTACCTCCGACTCTTTCAAATTGTTTCCCAGGCTTACAGGTGGCAACACCTATTTTCATAATCACCAGGTTCAATTATTTAATGCATTATCTGTTCCTCTGCTTGTCAAGAAACAGCAGTTTATTCTTTTTATCATTTTTGACACAGGGAGTGTTCGTGCAAATGCTTATTTTGGCCCACTGATCGTGATTTTCTTCTTTGTAACGTAATTTCAGGGTTGGGAAACATTCAGGAAACATTTGGGTGGAGACAAGAAAGTTTTGTTCAGTAGTGCTGTGAGGTGTAAAGGGGGAAAAGTAGAAGTAGAGAAATTATTGTGTAATACAGACCTGGGAGCTGAGGAGCTGCACCACCAGACACTGGTGTGAGGTGGTACTTGGTCATGGAAATAAAGTGGCCTTTGTTGCTAACACCTGCTGAAGGATTGAAAGGGTTTTTTTAGTACTTTATAGGAATGAGGTGGTTAATCCATCGAAGTTCTCTCTTGTCACTGTTCTTGCGTGGATCTAAGCTTGCATTTCCAGCAGGGAAATGTGGTTTCATTTCTGTTTGTCTTCTGTGCCGGGAGAGGATGAAACGCTGCGCTTGGCTTTGGTGCCAGGCCTGCTCTAGTCCATTTGGAGGGGGCTTTTTCAGGGAATTGAGGAACAAGATCACTCTGGTAGGTGTTGAGAGACCCCTGGTTTTGCTGGGGAGGAGCAATGGTGTGGTTTGTGTGTGGCTCTTGGAATGGCAGGGAGTTTGTTGGGTCAGATCAAAGCGTTTTCCCTGTCCTGGCTCAGAACTGTCAACGTCACCACTTGTGCTGCCATCTGACAGAGGTGACACAATGGCCTCTGGAAGGGTGAGGGACATGTCACAGGTGTTCAGCGTAACTGGGGGATGTTATTTGTGATGATTCCTGTGTTCAGTGATTCAGGAATAGTCAGAGATACTGGGGATTTGTGCAGGAAAGGTGAGGAAGTTTGATGAGTCAAGGACATGCTGAGAGGAGGGCGATAGGAGTGTCAGGGTCAGTTGGGCATCTGCCTTAAGCTGGAATCTTTTATTTAATTGTATTTTCACATCATTTTAGTGATATGGTTGGCTCACTTTTTTCTTTACAGTTCTCATAATTTGTAGAGCATCTTTAAAGTTCAAAGTAATTTATTCAAAGATTTTGTTCCCGTTTTCCCATCCCAGATTTTGCTCTGTAGAGATAAATGCTAATCTGCAGTGTATCAGGAGTTACAACATTCCTGTTCCTACCTACAAATGATAATTTTCTTTTTACTATCCACAGTAAGATCCACCAAGCCATAGATAAAATTTTCTGCCAGAAACTCAGCTGACTTGACACATTAAAGGCAAATGATAATGTCTCATATTGTCATGGTTTGGTTATACGTGTCTTCTTATATTCACACCTTCTGGAGACTGTGTCAAAAAAACCCACAAAGCAAGAAATTAATATGAGAGTTAAAAATGTTTTGGTGAATCTGTTCAGTAACAATGTTGATGTTGTGGTAAACATCAGTGAAAGCATTTTTCACTGAGATGTTTACTGCTTCCCATTTATTTTATTTAGGATGGCTGCTTTTACTGTAAGAAAGAACAGCTAAGCTTTATGAGCCATCACTGGAACCCAAGGGTTTCAGCCCTTAACAGCTAAACAATGAGAGGCTCAGAAGAATTTTCAGTGGAATCCTGTTTATGCCCTTTTTAAAAATTTATTTCTCTTTGTACTTGATCTGGAATGTCCCTTGAAAGTTGGTGAGCATGAAGAATACGTGGCCCTTCCTGCAGATTGCAGGGGGTTATCACTGGCAACGAGGCTCTTTTGGAAGGCACAAAGCCCCTCCAGCCCCACCACGGAGCAGGATGAGCTCACTTCTTCCACTCTTAAAATTTCCTTTCAGTACTTCCAACTTCTGTTTCTCTGCACTGCTCTCTATTTATGCTTCAGAACTTCTGAGCCATTTTAAAGCAGACTTTTCCTTGCCTTGTTTTACTGCGTATTTCTTTGGTTGTTACTTGGCGAGGAGCAGAGTGATTTGAAGTGTTTAAATGGAGCAGTGAGTTCGAAGTGGGGATACATTTTGACAGGGCTCCAGCAGACTTGCAGTTGGAAATAGACACCCAACCAAAAACCTGGATATTTTAGCTACCTGAGAAATGTAGTGATTGCTTTGAGATGTTCTGCCTCAAGTGTGAATCTAATTGTCACGTGGAATTTAGACACAAAGGGAAGGGAAATTGCCCAACAGATCTATTTTTTGTTGGCTGTCATGCTGAGTGGCAGGGGTAGCACTGATGGCACCCTGGACAATTCAGTGGCCCATAATTTTAATCAGGTTGGTAACAAAGAACCAAATTAACTGATGTGTTATCCAGTTCTCCAGTCTGAGAAACATTTTGGAAATGCAGGCACTTGGAGCAGTGGTTTCACTTCTCTGCTTTATCTGAATGGTTGATGTCACAGGGCTCTCCTTGAATACTGATTTCACAACAATTACTGGTGTGAACATGGGCTGTTCATTGTGGGGCTGAAAGATTGCTCTGCCTGCAGATCAGTCCTACTGATATATTGATATTTATAACAACAAATAACCTGATACATTGGTATTTTCATTTACTTCAAAAAGAATTTCGACAAAACCATTGCAGTTAATATTTTGTTAACTTTTCAAATGCACTCAAATCCATTAATAAAGCAAAAAGGAACTTTTGGATCTTGCAGTATTTGGTTTCAGCTGTCACGAGTCCCTCCTGGTTCCAGCTCCATCTGATTCGGCGCCACTTGCTTTTGAAGTATCCACTGAGAACGCTCTTGGAGAGAAACTGGTGGCTTTTTTTTTTCCCTTCTTTAAATATACTTTAGCTCAACTTTGTTCTACTTGCAGCTGTTAGATTTGAAAGTATATTTTGAAGAAAAAAAATAACTCCAGCAGCACCACAGTTCCTATCTGCTGGGAGCAGCTGCTTTCGGCACTTCAAAGCCAGTGGACAGCACAGTGAAGGCCTCAGCCTTTCCTGCCTTTGAAATGGTTGCAGTATCTATAGCTGGGCTTTATGGCACTGTCAGCACAGGAAGAAAGGTTGTTTGGTTTTTTGCACCCCCTCCCTTTTTTCTTTTTTTCATTTTTTCCCCCTACTTTCTAATTACATCCTCAATTTAGCTCAAAATACCTGGGAAGCGTTTCTGGTGAGTTCATCTTCTGCAAGCCCAAATGTTTGAAAGAGCACGTGCCCAGGCTTTTCAGTAATGGATTTTAGTCAAATTGGACAGAAAAGCTAAGGAATTTGCTGGTTTTTTTCCAATATCCATGTCAGTTGAGCACTTTCTGAGAGCACGTCTCTCGTGGGGAGTGGTGGTTCCACAGCAGAGGTGGGACAGGGCTCCATGCAGGGACATTTCCCAGCACACTCAAGTAGATTCACACCTTTGTTTTGAGCAGATTTTCATAAATTGTCGAGAATGGAACACTTTCAGTGAACTTAATGTGATCCTAATGCTCAAATGACATCAGCTTGTCCTTTAAAAAAACCCCCAAACTGTCAATAATCACTGTGATCACTGTTACACCCATTTTTTTCTGTAAACAGTTGCTGAAGTGATTGAGTGAATGTGAAATAAATGAGATGCAAGATTAGTAAGAGAGCCAAAGCCTAGGAAATTTTATTTTCCAGCAGGGAGAGAACACACAATGAAACAGTGGATGAGTTATTGTGACAGCAGGATGGTGTTACCTGATGAGTTATGGTCATACTCTCTGAGATTAGATGCCAACCTAAATATATAAATAATCCTTTCAGTTTGGTTCATCTTTAACTGTGTTTATTCCCTTTAAAAATAATTATTCATGCTTCCATGGGAAAGTGGAAAGTTGTTACATGATCGCTGAAGAATCTCCCTGTATCTCAGGAAATCCTTTCTTGTGACATTTATTGTTGGGTTCTGACTTCTGTAGAAGTTACGAAGAAATTAGAGTTGTCATCTTGTCTTATTTATCCAAATAGGAAAGAAAGAGACACCTTCAGAAATACTTTCCTGAGTATTTAATGAAATCACTTTGAAATTGTGCTAAAGACACGTCCATAGACAATGCCTTTAAGTTGGGAGCAAGACAGAGATGTGGTTGAGCTTAAATATGCCTTTTATGATAAAGAAAGTGAGGTAAAGAAGTGCAAAATAGCTGGTTAAAAGTGAAAAAAGCATGTTTGTAATGTTACCTGCCAGCAGCAAGGACAATATCTGAGGTGCTGCTGGGACACTGCTCTTATTTTAGCAGTGTGCTGGAGCAGAGGAGAGTGTTATTGAGAGGAGAGGAAGAACACTCTGTAGATCTTTTTGTCTTTTATAACTTTCTAGTGAGGTTAATTTAAAGAAAAGAGTGAGGTTCTCTCAGGCCAAACATTCATTTGGTAATTAACACTAATAGAGATAACAAGCTCAACCTCCAGCTCGCTTTGTCCCCGTGCCCTTGCTCTGGTAAGAGTTCTGCCACTGCACTTCCATCCCAGCTTTCCTTCTGGCCTCGTTCTTCATTTTCTGCTTTTTTCTAGCTTCTCTTTTACCAGTCTGTTCCCCACCCAAGTGAAGGAAACACTGGCAAAGACCTGCTTGAAATTCTCTATTCCTCGGACAGACCAATGTCCCAAGCATTCCTTAGCTGTACATTAACCTGGCCATTTGTTTTCAGAGCTCCACAATCCGTGTTTAGTATGCTGGTTTAGTTATGAGGAGAGAGTCTTTGTGAAAAGCTTTGTTCCTCTCCTCTTTGTCTGTACTCTAAGATAATTGAAATACAGTCTGTTCTTGCAAGGAGGCCAAATGGGCACGTTAGTAGAAGCTCTAAATTTTTCATGTCATCAGCAACAAGCTGCATAAATTTCATTTAATAAATTAATCTAGGATGCATAAACGCTTCCTTTGAACCATCCTAACACACAGATGAATACCATTTGTGCAGAATATCGGAGGAACAGTTTCTTCAATCAACATCAACTTCTTACTTTATAGCTAAAACTCACAAACGGGAAAAGGAGACGAATTTAACCTCCAAGTGAAGAGTGGGTGGAAATCTTCTCATGGTGCCATTGCTGTTTACAGAATTGTTAACCAGACAGATGGGTATTTGCACGGTCTCCTTCAGGCATCTAACTCGTGTGTGATTCAGAGTTAAAAGCCTGAGCTCCCTGTGTAGTCAAAGAATCCACTTTGAGGGGAGGAGGGAGAGGCGGCGATTCCCGGAACACAAACGGGTGCCTGCGGTAAACAGCGACCAGGCGAGCGCCGGGGAAGGCAGTTCTGTCTTCAAAGCAAGTCCTGGGATAAACTCTGAATCCCTAAACAAAGACTGTGCAGTAAATTCTGCACCAGAGCTGCAGACAGGCATTTGGGAAAGGAATATTTCTGTTTGTGCCCGTGATGGGTTTGGTGGTGCAGGTGGGATGAGGAAGGGAGGGAGCTCCTGATTTTCATCGTGGCACCGAGTGGGATTTAATCACAGGGATTCAACTCCGTTTCCAGTATATCGTTACAAGGAGGCTGGAGAGGGATTTTTCACAACGGCGTGCAGTAGTGATAGGGCAAGGAGGAATGGCCTGAAGCTGAAGGAGGGCAGGTTTAGATTGGATATTAGGAAGAAATTCTTTACCATGATGGGGGGGAGGCCCTGGCACAGGGTGCCCAGAGAAGCTGTGGCTTCCCCTGGATCCCTGGAAGTGTCCAAGGCCAGGCTGGACAGGGCTTGGAGCACCCTGGGACAGTGGAAGGTGTCCCTGCCCATGGCAGGGGGTTGGAATCAGATGAGCCTTTATGGTCCCTTCCAACCCAAACAACTCTGTGGTCCTGTGATTTAAACTCAAATTTACTCCTGCCAGAAGATTGGAAAGATAGGAGGATTGAGGTGGATTTGTTCTACCCATACGTAAAAAATACTAAAATTCTGAAAAGCCTTTATAAGTAAAAATGGACAGATCAGGAATATAATTTTATATAGTGAGAGTGAGACGATTCAGGTGCATTTTTTTAGGGGAGGATAAATCAAACTGCAGTTTGGCTAAGGACCAGCTTTTTTCTTCTAGAGAATTTCTTGCAATTCTTACTTTGCAGTTGAAATAGAATTATTAGTGGTTGGTGAAAAGGTGTATTACAGAAAGCACAGTCATGCCAATTGAATTATTGCAGCCTGCAATGAAATAGGAAGTCACGTACATTACCCCACGTGTGCTTGCTGCTTCACTGGTAATGTGGGCTTCTGCACAGGTGTATTTTTCAATGTCCCATTTGCCCTTGGCTCATTACAGCCCTTACATCTTGGGAGACTTTGTGTTTCAACTTACAGAAAAATCTCCAAAATAAAAAGTGTAGATTAAAATCTATTTAATTTACCTGCTGCAGTGGAGTTCTGGTAAAAGGGGTTCTGGTTTTCTCCCTTGCCTTGCGGTGAAGATCCTCCTTTTCTGCCCAAAGTTGTGCTAAACCAGACCCTAACATGATTAATACTCACTCCTGCAGCCTGCTAGATCAGATTATTTTCAGCAGCAGTATTTGCAGAGATGGGTAATCCCCATATCCTCACGGAACACACACGTTTATTTATAGGCTTAGGAGCCAGAAAACGCTCGATTTTGCTGGAGTTGTTATTTGGGGACAGATCACGTGCTGTGCCCTGCCTGGGACGAGGCTGGGGCTGGTTCTCAGCAGGGTGACCATGCAAACACCTGATTTACAAACACTTAAATGCTTTCAGGGTAGAAATGCTGAAAACAGACGTGCTGTAGGTGTGCTGCAGAGTGAGTTCTGCTCAGTTCTTTGCCGTGACACGTGCAATGCATTGGTGGCTTCTCCAGCCCTCAGTTCAGTCATGCCAAAACAGTGCTTATAAAATCATCCTGCCTTGCAAAACCGTATTTTATATAGGTGTTACTTAAAATATTTCTGGAATTGCGGGCATAAATTTACATGAATTTTCGTACTTTGGTGTCAAATATTTATTGTAGCAGTTACATTTTTCAAAGAGGTAGTGAGCTAACTAATTTCCTTTCCCTCCTTTGGGGACTCTAAAGAGAATTTCAAAGGCGTGCTTGTTCTCGAGAACAAGTTGAAATTGTTCTAAAATTGAAAAGCCTAAACTTAGCGTGTGATGTAAAAGCAAAAACTGGGTAGTAGAAGGCCTTGTCTAAATTAGGGACTTTGAAAAGGTATTTGCTGGCGTTGATTATAATTCAAATCTTTGGCTTCTGAAAACATCTCCTGCCATCAGCAGGCTGTTCAGTGTTGATCTTTGTTGTTCAGGCATGCGAACAGCAGCAGGATTTCACCTTGGCTCTGTATTAATTGTCTCTTGTTTTAGCAAGTTGTCCTGAAGCACCCACCGGTGTGAGAGCAGTCCCATCTGCCTGTGTCCATGAGCTGCAGTGTCACTGTCCTGGGCTTGAACCACGCTGCCAGATTTGTTTGGCACCTTTTGTGCGTGCGTGTGACTGAACAACAAGAGCCTGTCACAGTCCTTGCATTAATCTTTTTTAATTCTTTGTTAAGAATTTCGTTTTCTTCTTAACATCCTTTTCTCTGCAAGAGTAAGGAAATTTAAATTTCGGTTAAAAGCTAAATTTAGAAGAAATAGTGTAATTAAAAGCTAAATTTAAAGTGAATAGTGTAATTCTGATGCCAGCTTAGTAAATCACCTGTTGGCTGTTGCCTTGAATATGGTTCTATTACACTGTGTGGAAAGAATTGAAAAATGAAGAATCCAGCTAAGAGGAGATAATAATTTTGAAATACTTGTGTTACTTGATAACAGCAGCGGTGAGAGGCTCTCTCAGGTCAGACAGACATTCCTGCTTGGTTTTGTGTCCAGGCCACGGCTGGAGACAGGAACAGATGCGCAGGGAAGGCAATAAGAGATTTTCATCTTTGGGAGGACGAGATGAGGAAGCATCCAAGGCACAGTGAATGCTGTGTGATTATGGTAATGGGGCACACACGATTGTTTAATGAGTGTTTCTTTTCAGCGCCGCCCCTAATGCCCATTGTGAGTGTCGTGTTGCTTGTCTGGCTGAAATGTATAGCACCTACCAGAGCCTGTGCCCTGCACTCTGAAGTGCTGGGTTGGAGCAGACACTCCAGGGTGATCTGATGAAGGGCTCAGCATCAAGGGGTAGATGCAGCAAGAGCTCAACACGACGGAATTTTTGAAGGAGGTGGTTTTGTTACATCATTCATAAAGGCGTTCTCTGCCTCAAAGAGGAGACAGAATCTGTCTGGTTTATGAAGAATTAATACAGTTTTCATGCAGTTTCCTATGATGAAGGAGTCCTGGTGTTGTTGAAAAACAGCCTGGATTTTCTCTTTCTGTTTTTTTGCTATACATTGATTTTTTTTTCCTTTAAAAAAACAACCCGATAACAATACAAGAAGGAGATAGGGAGGAGTGGAAGAGAATCTGTAGTGCTTGGCAGTTCGGAGGAGAGCAGGAGTTTCAGGAGGGTGCAGTGCTCACCAGGGCAGGGAATGGCTGCTCAGTCACTTGGTGGTGTTTTGTTGGTTGGGAATGTGGAATACCTGCTAATAGTCGTTAGGAAAGATGGGTTTGGAGGTCTTTGAGGGATGAAAACGCTCTGGTCCTCAGCCTTTCTTTCCTCTCCTGTTTCTCCACTTCTCATCCCTGCCAGAAACATCTTAAAGTATCAAACCAAAACCATCATGGGGAATACGTAGCTTTAAATGAGGAGGGTTTTTTCGTTTTTCTTTAGCAAATTTGCCTTTCTCTCCTCACGGTACCACCCCTTCTCTTCCCACGTAGCAGCTGGGAGGACACCCCTCCTGCTGAAGGACCTTTTGCTCGTTCCACCTATTAAATTACAAAACTTTGTGTCCATAAATGCCGTAAGTGAAGAGATTACTAAACAAAACTATTTACTTTGGTCAGCGTGGTAAACGTGTAAAGAGTTGTAGAAGCAGGATCTGTCCCCTGCTCCCCCTGGGTCACCTTCCCTGCCTGCTGCCCTGTCTTGTGTTAAAAAAGTGACATCTCCAATAATTGAAGCTCCTTACCCCAGACCTACATGGCACAACCAGCTGAAAACCCAGTAATTAAGACAACAAAATATTTGAAGGAAAAGGCCTCTCCTCTTGACACGATTTCTTTTTAATCAGGTCTGATTTATGAAGAAACACTGAATATTTTTCCTCCTGAATGAGGCAGAGGCTCTACAGTTACTTTAGGGAGCAACAACTCTTTCTCTTAGGCACAGGATGGACACCGCGAGCATCTGAGAGAAACCAGTTTTGTACGGAAACCTTGGGCAAAAACCTGGCGTAAAGAACTTTGTGTGAGGATCCCAGGCCCAGCATGGAAAATATGAGGGGTTAACCCCTGCAGGGACCTCAGGCACCTCTTAATGAGCTCTTTAGTGTTATTAAATAATGTAGATACGTTAAACCGTGCGACGTTGCATCTGATCTCCTCGCTCCGTTTGGGAAGGATGCTCCCAACCACAGCACGGATGGCACATTTCCCTTTTAAGCCTGCAATACGCTGATCTGCAGTTTGAGAAAATGCTCTTTTTTTTAAAATTTATTTTAACTTAGCTTCAAATTTTCCCCGCGGAAGCCGGGCAACCAGCTGATATCATTCCAGAATTGAATGCTACAGCTTTAAGATAAGGTGCCGGGCGCTCTCGGCGCTCACACAGCGGCTCCTCCCGTCCGCTCTTTTTTTCCTTTCTCATGCTGAAAATACCCCACCATGTTCACGATAAGAGATTTCTCCTTTTTTTTTTTTTTTCCCCTCTTTTTTTTTTTGTTATTTTTCCTACTTTCCCCCCCTTCCTCCTTCTCCGAAATCCACCAAAACTGAAGAAAAATCCAAGTGACTGTTCTTAGCAGCTGTGTGGCCCGGAGTTCAGTGGGGAAGCGGCTTCCTGCCGTCCCTATTCATCACCTGCTTCAAAGGCGGCCTGGCCGCTCCAGTGTGCAGGCCAGGTAGGGTGCCTTTGTGCGCAGGCGGGAGGATTAATATCAAAGCTGCGGCAACCAGGCCCTTGGTCTCGGGCTGCCATTCAGGCAAGCGGGGAGAGGCTAAGAGTGGCCAAGGTCACAGCATCCAGTGTGGTGCGGACTGGGAACGGCTCCTGAGAATAGAGGGCTTCTTATGAAATCATGGTGCAAGCTTGCGGCACAGCAGGTGCCCTTCTGGAACACATACATCTGTTTATGTTGGGATAGCGTAGCTGACAACGGGATAATGGAGCTTTGTTTTTTTATAATTTTCTTGCCTTTTTTTTTTTTTTTTTTTTTAAGGGGGGGGAAGGAAAAAAAAAAAAAAAAACCCTCTGCCCCCGCGTTGGGGAATATCCANCAACTCTATGCGCCAGCGTTGAGGAATATCGCAGGAAGAGCGTTCGCTTTGGAAATCATAAAGAAATCTTGCAAAGCTTTAATTGCTGGGGTGGGGGGTTGTATGTGTGTATACTTAAGCGAAGGGGCGAGCAGGCTGCCTATTAACCATTTAGGATCCCCAGCCCTGCTGAGGAGCAGCAGCGGGATACGGGGGCACCCGCCACACAATGCGACAATGCCTCCCTTTTTCTTTTTTTTTTTTTATATTATTTTTTCGTACGCTTCCGACATTTGTACCAACAAATTGGGTAAGGATGCGCTGGATTTGCTCGGTTGTCTCCATTGTTGGGATTGTCTGGAGGAATTCTGTCACGCTAACGGTGGCTTTTTAAGAGGTGAGGTAATAGTGACGTAAAAATAAAATTGCCAACTTGATGAAATTAGGGGGGAAATTAAGCTGTAGACGAGTTGTCATGACGACAAGGATGTTCTATTGATGAACTGTACTCCTCCCTGTCCAATCAGATAGTGGAGCTGAAGCTGGAGCATGAACAGGAGAAGACGCACCTATTCCAGCAGCACAACGCAGTGCAGGACTGCCTGGTCCGAGACCATCAACGGGAGATGGAGAAACTGGAGAAACAGCTCCGCGCTGCCATGGCAGAGCACGAGAGCCAAACTCACGAGAGCAGGAAACGAGACGGCCAGGTAACGATCAATAACGCTTGAAAGGCGTCCGCTTATTAGAAATTGCTGATAATGAGTGTTTCCTGTTTGCCAGCATTGTTGGTAGTGCTCGCTGGGGGAGCATTTGCGAAACTGGCACATAAACGTGATTTCGTTTTTCTTTTTCTTCTTTTTTTTCTTTTTCCGCTTTCCCCCCTCCCTTCCCAGTGCTGAATAGGGCTTTAACTGCAAAAAACCACAGGTAGCCAGATTAAAAATCCCATGGTGCGCTATAACTCGGCCTATTTATAATCTTGTCTCATTTTCTTTCATGATGGATTTGTTTAAGAAAAAAAGGTATCTGTTCTTTTTCCCCCCCAGCCCTCACACTCACCCCTCCTTTTCTCCTTCCTGGGCAAATCCATGCGAATTATATCTGCTTCGTTCGTGTGCTTTTTTTTTGTTTTAAATCTCGGCAGGTAACTCACAAATGGCTTTATTTCCTTTTGTTCATGTCTTTTTTGTTTCAGTTTTTGTATTCTAGATTTGCATTGTGCGTTTGGTTCCGTGTGTCAGATGTTTGATAAGATGATGTGGGTTTGGGGTCGCTTACCATCACGTTTATTTTCCTACACACACGCACCCCTCCCATCCTCCATCTCTGTGGTCACTGTTGGAAGCCATTTGGCAGAATAACCCCCAGCTGGGGTAGCATTTGACTCTTCAAACTTCTGGATGAAATGCACACTGTCAGCATGGAAAATGATCTTTATGAGTTTTCACTTCAAAAACCATCTTATTGCCTTTTTCTCAATCTATTTTGTAAGGATGGCATGGTATATTTTCCTAAGAGCCTTTATTAAAAAGGCCTGCAATGGCAATATTTAAAAAACAAAGGTGATTTTCTAGTTTAAAGAGTTTATAGAAAATAATCTTTCCTAATCAGCGTTAGAATTGCTTATCACGCATGGATTATTTTATACCAAAACTGGACATTTTGGTAAAGCATCTTTAATGACACGTTTTCCGCGCACCACCACCTTCCCTAGGAGATGTTAGGCTTAGACTAAGAGGCATTTTCACTCTACTTTCCTGTAGACTGGTAGGCTGTGGCTTTTACTGACACCTCTAATGGAGCTAAGTGAAACTGAACTGAAAATTTACTTTTGAAATCAATTGGTTTTTTCACTTTGAACGGCTCAGAATATCGAGGTCTGGCTTAAGGAAGTCTGTTAGGAAGCAAACGGCTTCTTGGGGGAGGTCGAGAGATACATTGCGAAGCCAGGACTTATTTCTCCATTTCCACCATTGTGGTTTCCCAATGAAAACGGGATGTACTTTGTGAGAACACTTGGGAAGGGGATACTCAGGTGGCCTCTGGAAAAAAAAAAAATTAAACCTCGCCTTTTATTTTCCGCTGCATTGTAAGAGCGAACAAAGCCTTAAATGGTCCGAGGGATTGGTTTTTATCTTTGCAGTTTTATTTTGGCCCAAGATAGATTCATCTCAGCTCTGGATGTGTTAGCGGGTGTCTTTTCAGAGTTGTAGCCTCCTCTCACCCGCATTCCTGCTGCTGTTATTTTTTTTGCGGACAAAGGCAGAGCTGTAACTGCCAGGTTTGAAAAAGGCAGTTTTGGAATTATACAGAATTATTCTGTCTACACATCAGTGCTCATCCCAGTTCCTGTGTTGCTCTGTAACACTGAATGCAAAGGGAGAGGGACTCTCTTCAGCAAATCCCAAGAACTGGGAGGTGTCTCTAAGTCCAGCTCTGGTTTGTGCTCTTGGGGGTCGTTTCTGGCACAGGTTGGAGCCCAAGGTTTGGTTGTGCTTTCTGTTTGCAGGGGGATCAACGATGCTACTACAGGTGCTCTGTGGGAAGCTGGGAATTTTCACAGCTATTGGGGGAATCTGAGCAGTCTGAAAATCAGAGTTTGGCCTTTTTACAGAGCTTTTCTTTGTAGTTTGAATATCCCTGTACAGTCATTTGAACATTGCTGCCATGAGAATGACATGTAAATCAGGGAAGAAAAGGCAGTTGCTTTGGCTGGAAGAGCTGTTGTTTGTTTAAATTCTAGTGAGACTCTCCCAGATTTCAAGGACGCAGATTTTTCCATTTGGGAAAATAAATTGCTCTTCGTTCCTTCCTCTGGTCTTTGTATTCAAATCCACCTCTGTCTTTGCAGTGAGCTCAACAGACAATACTGGTGTTTCTTATGGAATCAGAGCAGAGATTTTTAATAATTTTTTTTTTTAATCTTTGCATATGTTCACTAAAAATGCGTGTTTTGGACGTCTGATGTGACTAACGGCCAATGTCCTTTATGAAACATTTTTCAGGCTCTTAACAAAGATAGCCCGGTCATTTAATGGCTATTTAACAACGTTGCATTTTAAAAACCTGTTAAATTGGAGCCATCTTTGAGAGCAGTAATTTTTAGGAGTGCTTTGTGTCCCAGCGAAGGTGAGATGAAATAGGAGCGGAGGCCATTTTGCTTCGCGAAATGAGAAGTGGATTTGCTGGGTTATTCGAAAAATTTAAATAATAATTAGTGTTAATCACATACGAGTGGCTTGGTTTGAAGGACCTGTCTGCTCAGTGTTGGGTGAATGATGTGAAAGCACCGTTATTAAAGGTATTCACTGGAAGTCTTTCTTAAATCCTTTTCCATATGAAAGAGTAGCGAATACGTATTTCTTAATATACGTGGTTAAAATCTGTATTTCTCACTATATTCCTAAAGACAGCTATGACTGAGTACTGCAGATCAATTTATTTTACTAATACTGTAAAGATTAATTTAGTTTTTTTATTGCATATCCAAGGTCTCTACTTTCACGTAGGTCTTCAGATACTGTGAAAGGCAATATACAAAATAGTTAGATTTTATTCAAATCTGAATACATTTATTAATGCTTTAATTGCAACTAGAGTATAAAAATTAAGGTTTGAGTGTCTTGCCAGATTGTAATTAAATATAAAACAATATTGCTTCTCGAAGTATAAGTTTAATATCTTTTCAAGAAAGGAATTTGATTGAAGCGTATCACCTCTGTGTTGATGATAAATTTCTGGATAACGATTGCATTCCGCTTGGATTTCTCCATTTCTGGGAGGCTTGCTCTGATTTTTTCACCTGGGGTTGTAATGCTTGGGGAGGAGTAAATTGACTTGTAGGTCAATAAAAGTCAAAGCAGTACGAAGGCTTTTATGCCATGCTGTGTCCTTGTAGGCTTTTAAATCCTGTACGTTTTCTATGAACTTCCATAATGTTATTCTTTAAACAGTAGCTAATCACACAGGATTATTGTTTTTTAAAGGGTTGTTTTGAGTCATTACTTCTATTTAATTTAGATATCTGTATTTTCTTTAGGAGCATTTGTAAGTTACGCTTCAGTTGCTTGTTCATTCCGCACCTCCCGAAATAATTTTGGTTTATCCATCAGTTCACAAAACAGGGAGCTCCTTGCATGATAGAGACCATCCTTTGTTTTAATAAAAGCACTCTTGCTGCGGAATCAGAGATTTTCTGAAGCAAGACTTCAGGTTACAGAGTAGAATACATCCAGTTTGCTTGGCGAAATGAGATAGCAAGGTTAGGAAATTTTAATAACTGAAGCGGAGGGGCTGAGGTGTCTGTGGTGCCAGCTGTGCCCTCGTATTTCCCCTTTATCCTTTGAATGTCCTTCTCTCCCCAGCATCTGCCATGTGCCCTCAACCAGCTCAAAGATTTCCATGTTCCAGCTGCTGTTCAGAGCTGGATCATTTTCCTGCTCGTTCTCCCACCGTTGACCTTTGGGCAAGAAGAAGAAATAAAACGTACCCCTGTAACATCAAATACAGCGCTTGGCACTAAAGGAGAGGAAAGAAAGTTTCCATGAGGAAGCTGAATCCTCTTTCCAGGTTCTGTTCTGAGATAATTGGCCAGGCCACTGTGTTCATCCAGTCGTAATTGGGTCAAGAGCAGCTGGAGTGCTCGGGCACGTTCTGCCCGTGTGTGTCACCGGTGTGACGGTGTTTAATTTTAACAGGCAACGCTTGTGCTCTCAAAAATGAGGCTGCTCTGAGAGATCACTGCTCTTCTGGGGTGTCTTGGGGCTCTCAAGAAACCATTATTGGTTGGGAAAGAAAAACCTTGAGTAGTTCTGAAGCCGTGTGAACACGAACATTGAGAGCAGAGCTTGTTACAAAAAACCCCAACAAACAGGCTGGAGGTGGTAAGAGGAGTTAATAAGATGTTATCCCGTGGCTGGAGGATCTGTTTCCTTTTTCCTCTCTTGCTTTTTGAACTTTCCATAATCCCCTTGGCCTTTACCATCCTGGTTCGCTTTCCCTTCTCAGAAATCAGCAGCTCCTTCCCTGGTGTCCCATGTACAGCACATCCCATCACTTCTTTTCTGGCTTCTCCTCTGTGGAAGTTTGCTTCTTTGCACTTGGGATCAATGATCTTTCTGCAACTATTGCTTTGCACCTGGTTTTATCTGAATTAATTTGAGCCTGTGGAGTTAAAACAAAACACCAGTAGCAAGCACTGTTTTCATTCCAGCAGTGATAGTTATTTTCATTCCAGCAGGTTCTTGGTATATGTTTATGGTTCTATGTAGATAATTAGAGTATTAACAAAACGGGGGAAATAAAGGACATTTCTCTTGGCTCCATAAATGTGTGAAGGGTGGCTGTGCTGGTGTGTGGCTGATGCAGAGATCTGTCAACTATTGACAAGAGAAAATACAGAAAAAAACCCAACAGAGGCATTACCTACATGTTTAGTGATATCTAAACATCCAGCTCATGCCCAGTTTCTGTCTGTAAATATTGCTGCAGCACTAACTTTGCAGTACTATATTAATAAGAAAGATTTGGGGAGCATTTTTTTCAGAACAGGAGACTCTCTTCAACTTTGATCTGAAAGAACCATATTGTTACCCACAGATAAATCACTGATCAACTCCTCTGCTTCATGTCATTGTTTTAATATCTCCAAACACCAGTTCCCACATGGCTTTTCTCCCAGTATCAGTGGAAGCAATTTGCTTGAGTGTATCTGGAGGGTACAGATAGAGGTAGCCTGGGAAACATTCAGATGCTGATGGTGCTACTGTTTACAATTTGGAGTAAATAAATTATATTACTCTTTTTTTTCCTTTTACTTCCTTTCCTTTTCTTAGTAGAAGATGTCTTTGGCATGAGAAGAAATGCACTGCTTGCAATGCAGGCTTTCTCTGCAGCCAGTCTAAATCCTGGAGTTGCAATCTAAATATTTGTTTGTTGTATTTTACTTGGAGAGTGGCTCTCGGGCTGCCAGTCAGACTCCTGTAGACAGACAGCCGTTCCCTTTTAGCCTTTCCCAGACAAAAGCTTTTGGCTGTATTGCAGCATGTTTAATTTACCACCAGTCAGCCCAGGATAATGAACATGACTGTTGATGTAAAGTATTTAAAGTACCAAATATTTGTTGCAGCACTTGTGTGGTTTTCCTTGGTTGTTATTCGCAGTCTGCTGACTCAGGGCTGCCATGGATCCCAGTGATGGGGAATATCTGGTGAAACAGGGACCTGGTGCTGGCTCCCATGGAGATGTTCACGCTGGGCTTTCACTCAGGGCATTGCTGTGAAATGGTCAAATGCAGCAGTTTCTTGTGGAAATACCCAAATACTGCTGATCCCCAGAGCTGGTTTTCACTGAGTGAATGCTGGGGAGCTGTGGGAAGAGTTCGGGCGGCAGCACTGGGATAATCTTTGAGATTAGAGCTAAAAACGAGCGTTTGCTCTGAACTGAAGCAGGCAGTGCAGGCTCAGGGTTCTCTCCATCAGGGTCTGGGTTTCCTGAGCACAGCCCCTTCCCTGCTCAGGTGAAGCCACGTGCCACCTTTGTGTTCCTGTGTCACTGTGGCTGAGCTGCTGCCTCGGCTCGGGACGCCTTTCAAACAGCTGCTGATGCAGCTGTGAACATCTGCCGCTTCCTCACTCCCTGCAGCCTTCAGAGCGTCCTTGTGCCATGGTGGGTGATCATCATCATCTCTGATGTCTCCCACGTTCCTCCTCAGCTCTCACTCTTTTCATCAGGACTGAAACTGGATTGAGAGGAATTTGGGGCGGGAGGTGTGACTTCACTCTCTCCTTCTATACTTCAGGCAGCGCTTGAAATATTTAAAGACATTTTTGGAAGCCATACATGGTAGTGCACAAATTGTCATCTGCTGATTAAAAATGTTGAGTTAACTTAGGAGACAACAGACATTTTGTGCTGTCTACAGTGTATGTAAAAGAGAAAGCAGTTGCCATAGAAACTAGCTCATCACATAACTCTGAATCTGAGATGGAGTTCTTTTCAGCAAAATGGACTTTCTGTTAATAATGTGAAATTGAATATATCTGGTAAGTATTATAACATTGCAATCAGCATTTTTGTATTCTTTTTTGTTTAATTTTAAATATTGGCAGCTGGGAAGGTGGAGTGTATAATTTCACTTGTCTAGGGGCAGGGTGTAGATCATATGGCAATAATTTTATTTTATACCAGCACTCCTTGATTAGGAAAAAGTGATTATTTCCTGCATAGATGCTAATAAACATAGATTAATTCCTCTGAATAGAAATGAGATCAGTTTTGCTCATCAGTGAGGTGTAAAGGATCTTTATGCCAGGTTTTAACACATCCACTGGGTGTGGCTTTGCAAGCAGGGTTTGTGTGTGATGGCTGCAAGGAGTGATTAACACTAATAGACAATAAGCTGTACATGGTGTGAAATCATTTCTCACATTAATGTTACATAAAGGAATTCTGAAGTCAGAAATGATCAAGTGCAAACAGGTACATGTACAAACAGGTAGTAACTGCAGCATTTGAGGTGGTGTAATGTAATTTCTAAGCAGAGAGACAAAAATGCTGTGTTAGTCTGCAGAAATGGTCGATTTACAATGAAATCTCTTGACTTTGATTTGATTGATCTCTTGATCTCTTGATTTGATGGAAGGAGCTTGTGCTTTCTATGGGAAGATCAGTGTATGGCAAAGCCAGACTCTGAATTTGCTTATTGATATTACTTCCGATTGTGTCTAGATCTTCAGAGTGTAGTTTCTGTGATATTGAATTGTTCCAAATATTACAACTAAACTTATTCAGTAAATATTCAGTCTGCTGCACAGAGGAGGGGATGCTTGCTCACAACTCTATTAACGGTTTTTACTTCTTTCAAAAATTGCTTTTTCATGTTACCTTGTAATGTGTTTGAGACAGTGGGTGAATAGAAGGAATTTGACTTCTCCTAGTCCATAGAACAAGTGCAGCAATTTGGAAAGCAGCAGTGCCATCCACTTCAAACACTCCCCTGAGTGCTGAAGGGACATCCTCTAATGGGAGACCGGCATTCGTTCGGGAGTTTTTTCCCCAGCATCATAGAATAATTTGGGTTGGAAGGACCTCTGGAGGTCACCGTGCCCAGCCTCCTGCTCAAAGCAGGTCTGACTTCAAAACCACATCATGTTGCTCAGGGCCAAGTCCAGCTGAGTTTTGAAAAACCTGCACTGGTGGAGATTTCCCAGCCTTCTTGAGCCATATGCTCCAGTGCTTTACCAATCCAGTGTGAAATCCTTTTTCCTTTCTATCCAGCTGGGATATCTGCTATTAAAGTTTGGATCTGTAGGTTCTTGCCCTTTCTTCAAGAAGAGTCTGCCTCTGTCTTCTCCACAACTCCTTATGCTCAGCTGAAGACAACAAATCGATTTCTCTTCGCTGTTTAGGTCTCCAGGCTGAATAAACCTGGTTTGGTGACCTCCCTGCAGGTCCTGGTGGCCCATTCCTCAGCTTGCAGGGTTTGAGGTCCCTGTGGATGGCACCCTGCTCTCCACACTGACTGCTTTCCCAGGAAATGCCATCCACAGGATGGCACAGGGTCATTGTGTCCTTCACCCAGGGCTTTGGAGCGGATGCTCAGCTGTACCAGCCCCATCTGAACTTTGAGAAGTGCCACTTGTTGGCTGACTCTTGACTCCTCCTCTTCAATCCCCGTGGTCCTGTGAGTTCTCTGCTCACACTGCAGGACATTCCTCCAGTCTGTGTCCCTTCAGCTTGTGTATCAAAACCTTGCTAAAAATCAAGATAAATGACACTGCCACTTCTCCCCTCTCACTGCAGAAGACAACCACTTTATTCAAGCCTGCTTTGCCCTGCTTTATCCAGGCTGGCTGTTCCCAGTGACCCTTTTATTCTTCCTGTGCCTGGAAATTAATTTCCTGGAGTTTTAGGCCATCATTTTTCCAGGGATGGAGGTTAGGACGTCCTGTCTGTGATTACCTACTAAGGTGCTATGTATTGCAAATTAAGTAGTTGAATTTCTTAGAGTGCGCTTTTTCTCTCATCCCTTTTCTAAAGAAAGATTATCCAAAATCAATTTATTCTCTCTTCGTTAGGTCATCAGATGTTAATTCCATTCACTCACTGCCACCATAAATCAAGTTTTGAACAGTAGTCTGGCTGTTAAATGATATATATCTTGATAGCAGAGATTCTATGATCCGCTCAGTTCCTCAATTCAAAGGTATTTTAAATACCAAGTGAAAGAATGAGACACTGGGCGAGAAATGGTGACAATCTGTACTTTGGAATGTTAACACCACTTGTTTTGGCAGTGATACTGCTCGTAAAACAATAAGATCCATATGGATGCTAATTTTCCCAATTTTGAGTAATAAATACAACCTCTTTATGGTTTAAGTAATGATATTACTCAATACCACTGCAGGGTCCAGTAGACGGTTTCATGATGAGGTAATAAATAGCGATTTTGGAGAGCTGATTTATTTGTGTTTTTCTTTTATGTGGTTTCTGATGGGGGAAGAAGAAATCCCAGAGCCAGTGCAAAGCCTTGCCCTCTCCTGTAGCTGACATACTTTGGCTGAAGATATGTCAGCTGAGAAATATGAGCCCATCCATGCAGCTCCGCACGCTCCCACATTAAAGTATTAGAAAGGAACCTTCAAGTGGAAAACCAGTAACAAATTGCAGCTGAGATGCTCGTGGCAAATTGCACTGCCTTGCCTGTTCCTCCACACGCTGCTGCAGCCAGGAAGAAAAATGGGAGCCTCCTCTGGTTTTGCTCTGTTCCCCAGGCAGGAGCTGCGAGGGGGAGAAGCCCCAGGCCCCCGTGGGGGGTTCTCTGCGGGGCTGGGATGATGCTGCTGGCACAGACACGGGCTCCAGTATTTCACCAGTAAAATCTCTGCAGCTGTTTCCCCACTGGCCCAACCCCGGCGTCTGCAGCAACTCCTCAAAGCCTCTGCTGCCTCAGAAGTATGGAATTTGCTATCCCATCCCACGGAGGGGCAGCCAAATGCTCTGCGCTCTTTCAGCCCAGCTCCCACCCCAGTGCCATGCCCCGCGTGTGCTCCCAGCTCCAGCAAGCTCAGATCCTGCCCTCCCGAGCTGCTGCAGCCCCTTCCCACCAGAGCAGCGACTCTGGGCTCACCACACCCCACCCGGGCTGGGCTGGGCTTTGGCCCCTGCCAGTCCTGAGCCTTGAGCAGCAAAGAGGTGCCAGCGAGGGGCTCCTGCCTGGGCTCTGTGCGATGTGCAGCCCAGGGAGATGGGACAGCGCAGTGCAGAGCCAGGAGTCTGTTGGACCTGGGTGCTCTGTGAGCACCTCCTGCAGGGATTCAGCTCAGGAGATCCCATTTCCCATCCCCATCTCAGCACTGGGGCTCTCAGGCAGGAGCAGCTGCCCTGGCACAGCCCTGCAGAGCCCACGTGCTCCTCGGTGCAGCTCCACACTTCCCATCCTGATCCGTTATCTCTTGTCTTTTCTGCTGCCATTTGGTGTTTCTGTTTTCCCTCACACCCAGATAAGAGCAGGGATTTTAGGTTCTGCATTTGGGGATATTCCAGATAGAGAAAACAGTGTGAGTCCTCAGCTGAGGGCTGTGGGCTCGTGCTGGCCTCGGACATTCGAGCTCACAGAACTGTGCATGCCTTCTCTGCAATTTGTCTTTTTCTTTTTGAAAACCATCTATTTTTTTTTTTTAAGAAACAAATTAGAAATAAAATCCACTGTTTTAAAGTACGGTGATTATTTTCAGTGTGGAGTCAGACAGCAGAGCTGTTCTTGGCCCAGTCACCTTTGAAGAAATGATTGTCACCTTACCTGAACAAAAACAGTTTATTCATTTGAATGAGTGGCACAGACTGTGACAGTGATTTAAGGTCTTTAGTGTTGATTTCATGCAAGAAAATATTTTTCCCAGTATGACTTTAAAGTAGACTTTTTTCCCCCAATTACTCTACATGTTGGCAGCAAATTAGCTTTGAGGGAATATTGTGCACATCATAGTTCCCTGTTGATGTATTGGGGAGTCATTTTTGGATCTTTTAGCTCAGTCACACCAATGACTGACGTTGTTCTTGTCTTCCCTTTCTGTGGATTTGAAAGACTTCCTTTTGACAGGGAGGGTGAGATGGAAAAAAAGCAGCCAAAGTACAAGAAATGATTGGCAAAGTGATGATATCATCGAACGTTCAAAGACTCTGCAAATTGAAGCTTATTAAGCTGACATTTTGTCTTCTATTCAGCACTAATTGGAGTCATGCCTGGGTGCATGATGTGGAAGGTACTTAATACCTGAGTGTTTATCCTGACAAAATGACAGGAATCGATGTCAGAGATGCTGCGGATTTCTGTTTCATGGAGAAAACAATATATTTCAAACCGCAATTACATATCTCAGAGTCATTTGTATTCATGTGTCTGAAAGTCCTCCTAAAACACTGCAAATAAGAAAACTTTACTTTTGGCCCCTAAAATATTGGCCTGGTCATGAATATTGTATTTTCAGGTTTTAGAGTTGTTCTTCAGAGTTCATAAAATCGTCACTAAGGTAGTTTAAGGGGGGAAAAAAAAGGCAAAAAAAGGGACAAAACCCCCTGACACAGTGTTTTCACTTGAAACAGATCTGAAAATCCCACGAAGAGTGAACTCCCTCTTCCACACGGGTGATACAATTCTTCTAAAGTTGTCTCTGACAGCTTGAGTTCTTTTGTAGTCTGTGCTTTCTGCTGTATTGGCATCTGTAAAATGAATTTAGAAAAGAGAAATAGCGGAGAAAGTGATTTTTGGAAAGGCAGCTGCTGCAAACACAGGCTACACTGGAAGATTTGAAGGAAGCTGCATGTTCTCCTGCTGTATTTGGTATCCTTAGGGATTTCTGGGTTGGAGGGCACCTGTGTCCTGGCTGGGGTAGCAGCAGGACCAGTGTGTTACTGTACATCTTCATCTTGGACCTTATGAAGTTGGATTCTTCAATTAAACCTCTAGTTTAATATAAAATTAATATTTATTCAGCTGTGGATGGAAACAATAAGCTGGTAGATGAAATTGTTACCTGAATTGCTGTTTTTAAGGGAGTAGGGATTGGTAATTGCAGAGTAATATGTTTTTAAAAACCCCAAACAAAACAGAAACAAGCAAAAAGCCCACAAACAAACAAAAGGAAAAATGCCACCCCAAACACAAATCAATGGAATGTGGATGCTCACAGGAATTACTGGTCATTAAGTGACTGATGCAGCTGCCCGTGTGTCCCTGTGAACTGCAGCAGTCCTGTAACTAATGAGATGTTGACAAGCAGCAGTTTAGGGGCTGCTGGTAATTATTTGTATTGCTGGAATCCTCTCGGGGGTCTGAGTCGATGTTGTGTTAGTGAAAACATGGAACAACAGACAGTTCCTGTCCCTGAGAGCTGGTATCATAATTGTGCTTGAGGGATGCTGCAAGTGGGGGCAGCAGAAGTTTGGGGACCTGAGATAAACAAGGTTGATCTGTTGGTTTCTCTGTAGGTTGGCATGGTTGGAGCAGGGAAGCAGAAGACACATGAGCTGCCTCCTTTGAGTGGCTCTAATGACATCAAAAAACGCCCTTCCATGGTTTGTCTGTAGCTCCAAGAGCCATCTGAAGTGTGCTGGCCCCTTGCCACGTCTGCAGTGGCTGCTGTTATCAAAGATCTTGTGGCACTGTAAGGGAAGGGAGAAGTGTTTGACTGAGGTGGGGGATGAGCGCATGAAGAACGTTTTTGTCTGTTCAAAGTTTGGGAACCCCTGTAATGATTTCCATGCTGGCTGTTCAGCCCACTCAAGTTTAATAATAACTAACTGTGAGCCTTCTGAAGCTGGGTATTGCACGGATTTCCTCGTGGGAAAGCAAATTTAAAGAATAATTTGTTGTTGTACCTTTTATCTGTTGGACGCTGTTGTTGGGGAGTGCAGGGGGAGTGGAGGGAACAGAACCCAAGCTGTCAACATACCACTGGTAATATTAGAGAGAAAATACTAATTTTTTTCTGCTAAAATCAGTTTGGGATGTGTGAAGGAGTGTGTTTGTGTATATATATGTGTGTCTGAGTGTGTGTATATGTATTATTGCCCTCTAATGGATAGAGTCTGAATGGCTCAGCTTTGTCTGCTTACATGGGGCTTGTAGCAAAACATTATTGTCAGGATGTCTGATATTTCCCATTTTAGAAGAATTTTATAATGTTTATTCAGAATTCTGATGCATCTTTTGTGAGTAACGTTCCTTCAGTTTGTGTCATTAATTTGCCATTCTGTAGAAAGTCCCACAGCTTAGAGAAGTGCCTTTTCTTTGTTCTCTGAAGGTTTATTTCAGCTCAGCTAGAACCGCTTGAAATTCAACATTTTATTCTGCTGTTTTTACCACAGTGCCAAAATAATAACTGAATTTTGAACAGGTTTCTGTGCAGGGATGACATCCAGGGCCTTTTGGATGTGTAGATCTTGCTCCTTTGCTTTCTTCCATCCAGAGCATGCCCCTGTCCCAACGCCCCTGCTGAGCACCCCGGGTATCCAGGAGCTGCTGGACTCCTGAGATGGGGATGGGAGAGGGCATGAGCTCTTCTCTGGTTGATGGGTGTTCCCAGGGGCTGCTCCACCCCATGCTGCTCAGCAGCTTCCTGCCTGCTCCCACGTGTCGTTTGTTTTCTAGCAAAAGTGGCAGAAGTGTGTAATGTAGCATTAATTCAGACTGAGTTTTCAAATCTGCATGAGATTCATGATAAAGTCAAGTGGTCTAACGACGTGTGGTAGGTTAGGCTTCGTTTTGCTTTTTAAATAAAACTGTCTTTGAAGGTAACTTTGGAATGACTCAAGGAGGAAGGCTGCAGGTTAGCTGGGAATGGGATTACAATTGTTTGTTCTTAGATTAATCCAATTCTCCCTGTTCTTTGTAGTGGAATCCTAACACGGCCATGTTTCTTCCTAGCAGGGCTCTGCTTTCATTCAGTAAATACACGTGGGAGAATTCCATTTCAGAATTAGGTTTTTTCTCTCTGCAGCCATATTCTTTTCCCTTTCAAACTTCCCAGGGCTTGCATTTGCAGCAGGGTAACTGTGCAGAGTTTGGGGCACACAGCAGAACACTCCCAGCTCACGGCTTCCTTCATCTCCCGCTGCAGATCCACGGAGTGTCCAGAGCCACCTCCGTCCCCTCCAGGAGCTTCCTGAGGGGTGTTACAGAGAGATTCCTGATGGATATGGGTTACAACAAGCCAAATATTCCTACTTGTGAAATCCTGTCAATATTCAGGGCAGAACAGCAACTCGTTTCACAAAGCTCTGCTACAGCGCCTCCGATCTCTGCACGCTTTCAGCTGAGTCCATCACATTTCTATTTATGATCCAATTACAAGCTGAATGTAGGCTGGAGGAGCAGAAGGAGCAGCACATTAATCAAATTCCCTTGTAATGACTGTGTTCTCATGTGGGTGATGCTCTGAGGTGTGATACAAGGCAGGGCACACAGCGCTGGCTTTTCTTGTCCCTGCCCAGGGCTGGGCTGTACCTGCTCAGCTTGGCAGGCATCCACAAAAGGCTCTTGTAGTGATGGGACAGCTTTTTCCTGGCAGCAAAAGAAATTGTCCCTGTGTTTCAGGCTACTACATTTTCCATTCATGGGGAAAATAAAAAAATTTGCATATGTTAAGAGAGAGATGAAGGATGTTGCAGGAGCATCTTCTCAGCCCAGGATGGGGACTTTATCTGCATTTCTAAATATTGGTGTTTTTCCTCTGAGCATGATGTTTCCTAGCAATATGCTTTTTTCCTTGGAAAAGTTGTTTTCCGCTTACAATACATTGGCAGCCATTGTTTGTATTGTTCAGGATCAAGCCTGGGATTTTTCTAAATGTTATTTTGATTTGATGACTTCGTTCATCAGTGAGTTATGAAAGCTCTGATTGTTTAGGGCACAAGAAGGGCACAATGCATTAGTGGGTCACATGCTCACTTAATGCATGCACATTGTGGTGGCAGTAGTAATAGCTCCATTAAAGAACAAAAGGTAGCAACACATAGAAGCTCTGGATCTGGCCAATCCCCTCAAATTACCATAAATATTTGAACAATCTGAATAGTTTTGGACTCCGTAGTAAAGCTTTCCTGTTTTTATCTGGCACTGAAGGAATGTGGAATAAAGTATTCATTTAACAAAGTATAAAAATATGTGTGCTATGCAGTTATAATCATGTGTCATTAATCAGAAAATACTGCAGAAACTCTGACAAATTAAAAACACAAGGATGTGTCTGCAAGGGCTTTTTCAGTCATTAAAAAGCTGCTTCACCTCTCAGGCAAACTATTTAATGGCAACTCCTTGCTCAGTGTACTGACATCTTCAAAGGCTCTGACATCTGTCGGCCTTTGAACTACCATTAAAAAATATTATCCCATTTCCATTCTTTTATGCCCATTTTTTTAATTATAGTCCTTCTTTCAAGTTAGGAACATGGTTGGTTTAAATGATGCTGTCCTTTCGTTTTCAGCCACCCAGCTGCGGTTTGAATAAATTGATGTAGAATCAAAGGCGGGACTTTAAAGGGAAAAGGTTTGATGGACTTGGACTCCGAACCAGATGAGGTTTTATGATGAAAAGGGTTTAATCCCAGCACAGGCATCGCTTCTATCAGTCGAGCAGTACAAAGCGATTCATATATATAGGTTCACGAGAAATGATCTATTTTTTTTTTTTATTTTTTNTCTTACCTGCTCTACCTGAGTATTGTGTGGGATACTTGGTGGATTACTCTCGTTGCTGAGGCTGTGCAAACAAACCCTTGTGATAACATTTCTCTGGCATCTCTGGCATCAGAGGGAATACGCAGGATTAATCAGTAATGGCTCCTCAAGCAGCCATTTATATGGAAGGCAATGTTTGTTTTTCTGTGCCTGAGTTTCAAGGAGCTTTAGCAGAGACAGCCCTGCTATTCCTTTATAGCCAGAGCCTTCATTAATGTGGTAATTAGGCCTGTGTGTGGGGAGAACCGAAATCTCTGTCTCTCAAGTGCATCAGAAGCCATTTGTCAAAACTACCACCTCGAGGTATCCAAGAAACAATCTCTCTGCTAGTTCCCTGATCTTCGTGTTAGCAAAAATGTGCTACAAAGTCGTGATTTCTTATTTATTTTCACGGGGTAAGATTGTGTCCTTCAAAACAGTGGTGCTTTCCAGAGAAGGAAAGCAGCAGGTTTCAGAAGTCTGCAGATTCTGTCCCCTTAGAAAGCTGTGCCTCACTGATGCACAGAAAGGAGCCAGCTCCATTTGGTGCTCTGCCCCCAGTCAAGTTTCTCCTTCAAACCATTCCCACAGCTGTTGTTCCCTGCCAGAATATTCAGTTTAGGAGTAGCACATTGTTCCTGATTTCTTAATGCAGTTTTGGTGTTGTGTTTTGGGTTTGGTTTTTTTTGAGAGAGTAGTAAATACAAACATGGACCTTCATAAATGGGTTATTTTATTTTACTGCTATTTCACAGAGTCTGCATGTTTAGTGTGTATTTAGATATTCATGTTTAAACTGGGTATTAATATTTATTCAGAGTACAGTAGATCCAAAACAGTTGCATAAATAAATCTGAAGACATTTCTGCCCCAGGATGCAGTAGCCTATTTGTCATTCAGAAAATGAAGTGGCATCAGCTGAATTCAAGGACAAACTGAGAAGGATGAAAAGGACAGAGATCAACAGAGAGGTGCCAGAGGAAGATACTGAGCCAAAAACCCTCTCAGTTTCAAGAGAAGAGATNTATATATATAGGTTCACGAGAAATGATCTATTTTTTTTTTTTATTTTTTTTTTAAACAGCACAGATCTCTTCAGGACTTGCAAATGTGGCATTAGCTAATATTCAGAGAGCTGATTTCCTTTCATCCACCAGAAGCTTATGATTATAGTACAGTTCTCGAATTGGAAATGAGAGCTGCAACACAGATTTAAAGCTCTGCTGTCTGATTTGTATTCAATATACATGTCACTGCGGGACAAGCCAGTCTAGGCNAGAAGCCATTTGTCAAAACTACCACCTCGAGGTATACAAGAAACAATCTCTCTGCTAGTTCCCTGATCTTCGTGTTAGCAAAAATGTGCTACAAAGCCGTGATTTCTTATTTATTTTCACGGGGTAAGATTGTGTCCTTCAAAACAGTGGTGCTTTCCAGAGAAGGAAAGCAGCAGGTTTCAGAAGTCTGCAGATTCTGTCCCCTTAGAAAGCTGTGCCTCACTGATGCACAGAAAGGAGCCAGCTCCATTTGGTGCTCTGCCCCCAGTCAACAGTTTCTCCTTCCAACCATTCCCACAGCTGTTGTTCCCTGCCAGAATATTCAGTTTAGGAGTAGCACATTGTTCCTGATTTCTTAATGCAGTTTTGGTGTTGTGTTTTGGGTTTGGTTTTTTTTGAGAGAGTAGTAAATACAAACATGGACCTTCATAAATGGGTTATTTTATTTTACTGCTATTTCACAGAGTCTGCATGTTTAGTGTGTATTTAGATATTCATGTTTAAACTGGGTATTAATATTTATTCAGAGTACAGTAGATCCAAAACAGTTGCATAAATAAATCTGAAGACATTTCTGCCCCAGGATGCAGTAGCCTATTTGTCATTCAGAAAATGAAGTGGCATCAGCTGAATTCAAGGACAAACTGAGAAGGATGAAAAGGACAGAGATCAACAGAGAGGTGCCAGAGGAAGATACTGAGCCAAAAACCCTCTCAGTTTCAAGAGAAGAGATGTTAGGCACAGTTTTCGTTTTTTTTGGACAGATCATCCTGTGATTGCTCTCATCTTTCTGAACTGGTGGCTGTGGAGCAGGAGGCTTCCAAAAGGCCTGTGAACTCACGAGAGCCACTCTGGAGATGAAGGGAATTGTGCAACCAGCACTGGAGGGTGAAGGTGCAGAGAGGGAGGCTTCAACCAGCATCAGCTGGGGGTGTGACAATAGGTGCCATCACCTGATGGCCTCAGTTCCAGCTTAACCCCTGAGCTGGTTAAAAACCACCCTCTCTAGGATTTTCCTCCTCAGGTGGAGATGACACATTCCTCTGTTTGATGTCAGGATTGTCACTAGACATAGACAGCTAGAATGTGCTTCTTCCAATGAGGAATTGATTGGAAAAGGAGAAAGCTGAAAGTTGTACCTCTGTGTGTAATTCTTTATCTTATTTGTGTAAGCAGCTAACGTGAGGATGAGAATTTACCACAACTGATTAACAGAAATACTGCAGGCATTGTTGCTGCCGTGCAGAAATGAGGGATCTGTACAGTCAGAAGCTGATTATTTCTTTCAAATCTAAACCTGAGAGCGACACAACTTTAATTTCTGGAGCTGTTGGATTTCAGGATTTCTGCCCACACATATTGGCAGTCATGAGCCCGAGGACAAGGGCTTTGTGTTTGGTTAAAGACTGTCACCTTCCCTGTGGCAGTGTGATGTGAGAAATGAGAGAGGCTCCTGCTGCTTGACATCCTGGAGCAGAGCAGAATAGGGCAGGTGCTGCATTGAAGTTTTCTGCTGTTGGCCCGGAGAATGACAGCCTTGGGTTCCTTAGATGGCTTCCTGTGATTATGCTGGAGTTTTGAAAAATTTCCCTTTTTCACCTCAGTGACAGTGAGGGCAGGGCTTGGACAGGGCTGGGAGCTGGGTGTTCCTCAGGTGCCTGCTGAGATGGTCCTGGCAGAGGCCTGAACGGGAGCTGCTGCCCAAAGTGGGCTTTTCTGCAGGGATGAACTTCAGAAATGGAAGATGGCAGATGTTTTCTGCATGAGCAGCTGATTACTGAGGCTTTTTATCTGCGTCTTGTCTTTGGTTTGTCCTGTCAGGTTTCGTGTCCGATGCCATTTCCTTCACAGTCGTCATAAAACCCTTATGGGATGTGTGTGGTAAAACTTGGGAATATTCAAAAGATGGGTGTTTCAAACAACAAATGCATCCAAAATAAAAGTGTGTGGTGCTTTTCTAGGTGTTTTTTGGAGGAATGGGGTTGTTTTGGCTTTTTTACTTCCGGTGAAATCTTTTCTCTAGTTGACAGGCAAAGACATTCTCACAGACAATGCAGCATGTTCCTCTTCTGGGGACAAATTGGGAATTACAATAAATTTAATTTTACTGCCTCATACAGATGAATGTCTGTAGTAATCCTTAAATCTGCAATACATTGTGTCTGCATTTAAATCAGAATTACACATTGTTCAGGAAATGTTAATGCTTTTAAACTTAATGTGTGGAAAATTTAAATGCAAATGTTTTTTAAAAGCTTTGACTTAGGGGATGCTGGGCACAAAATGCTCTGAGATTGACAGGTGGTTCTTCCCAGTCCACTGCAGAGGTCTTTAGGCTCCATTTCTGGATTCCATTGCAGGAAATTCCTATCCTTCCTTAAATATCAGTAGCTTTTCCTCACTTTCAGAACAAGCTTTACTCCAATGTTATTTCAGAACTGAACATCTCTTTAATATTCATCTGAGAGGAATATTTTCCTTTCGCATCCTGAAATGCAGAAATTAAAGCTTTTGAGTTTTTTGTAAAAGAAAACAGGGAAGATGTTTGGTGTCATTTGCATCAATCATCATCTAGGGATGGATTATTGTGATTTGTATGATGCAGAAAACCTGGTGTTACATGTAGATTTTCATTTCTTTTTCTAGCCACTCTTAATTTTATTTATATTTTGCTCCCACAAGTTATTTTAGGGGATCACTGCATTAAACAGGTATTCATGGCTGATTTATTTTCTCATCTCCATCATCTTTAAGTTCCATGAATGCAGTTATGAAGATTGTTATGTGCCCATTTGAGTGCCTCCATTAAAATTCTGGGTAGAAAGACAGAAGGAAATGAGTCCTTTCCTGGCAGGTCCCTTAGCAGTTTTATTCGAATCATTTTGTTTGTACAAAGAAGAATACAAAGGTAAACATTCCTTTCATCAGATAAAAGGAGAGGAGAAAGAAGGCGGAATTTTTAATTTTTGTCTCACTAATCTGTTTCAAAGGAAATACGGTAAATCAGGGAAGGAGAAACTGCTCTGGATCAGTCTCCCAGGCAAGAGGGCCAAGTCTGTTACAGGTCTTAGAACAGTGAGATGGAAAATGTATTTACATTTATCTCAATTTCAACTCAGTGAGTAATCCTTTGGCTCCCCAGTTCTCTGCATTGTTTTGTTACACGTGTAAGCTCGAGGTTCTTCCCTTTGACTGAAACTCATTTTGTTGGGAAGGCAGTGACAATAACCAACCCAGATGAAGTTCTGCTTCCTAGCTGCTGTTAACTAAATTGGAATCAAATGTACTTATGTAAATTAAGAAATGGAAATAAGCTCTGTTAATTTTAAGCTCTTTGTGGAGCTGTTCAAATGGATGCCTGATTTTCTTTCTTTCTTCCCCCCTCTCCTTTTTTTTTAAGCCCAGTTTATAGCTTAAGTGCCATTTACATTAACTGGGATTTAGGCAGCTGAGTGGCTTCTGTAAAAGTCCAGATCGATTTCAGTGCACTTCTTTTGGGAAAAAAATCATCAAAATTTGTGTTTTCCTTAATGCCACGTCACAGCAGATCAAAAAATGCTCAAAAAAATGCTGCCCCTTTCTAAGATGTAGAAACCAGAGCGAGGCCAATATTTTCAGTGTAACTTTTCCTACTGGCTTTTTGATGCCCGTGTGTTCCTTGTTTCTTTTTTGACTTCAGAAATACCTGGCAAAGTTAGTGAACCCTTTGGGGGTTAAATTACCTGTTAATTGTTGCCTAAGCATGTTTATTTATAGGAATGACACAGGTAGACTCATTTTCCATTAATTTTATTGGAAATGTTTTCAGCCAGAAGGTGACTGTTGTTCTTAGAGAATCAACACTTCCACTGTGTTTCAGGAAATGCTTGGCAGGATGAGACAAGACAGAGCAAATACATTGCTGAAAAGCAAAATCTCATCTTGAAGGGTGTTGGGCCTTTCTGGGGATGATGTTCAGTGCAGGAGCTGTGGTGAGGGGGGCGTTGGCCATGGTTTGGATACCAGAGGTGAGTGGTTTTTCCCTCCAGCAGCACGGTACAGGTAGGGTGCTGTTAAACCAGTCCCCACCCCAAACTGAGACCCTGGTAGCTACGAGATGAGCAGGGTTGGTAGGGATAAACTTTTAGCAGATTCATGAATGTTAGAAGCATTTTTCAGAGCATGCACAGTGCTGGAATAGCCCAAGTAAAGAATCTTACCAGGGAGGTTTGACCTTTAAAAGCAGCTTAATGCTGTTAAAATGAATGAAATGAATATGTAAGTTAGCAGCTCAACACTTCCCTTTACAAATCCCAGTGGGTGTTTTCAAAAGAGATGTCAGAGGAACATTTGCAAGGGTGAAAGAAGTTGAGGTTGTGTGGGGATGGAGTCGAGAGACCTTTGCCTGAATCCTGGAATGTGGGGGTTGAGATCTGACCCTGCTGGGCTGCAGACATTTCACCCTTAGCTGCACCTGCACTGATGTTACTGAAGGTTTTTTGGCACTGGACATTGATCTGTCTGAGCCTGAAGATCTGCCCCTCTCTGGTGCTGTGCAGGTGCAGGTTAGTGAGGCAGCTTTGCTTTGGGGAAGTCTTCCTCCAAGACCTAAGCTTGATCATCTCCAGCCTGATTTATAACCTGAGAACATTTCACTTACGAAGGTATTAATAACTTCACCCCATCCCTGCAATGTAGTCACACAGAGGATATATATAGAGAAATGTATATAAATAGGATGAAGATGGCTCCTTTTTAAGAAGCTCTGCAATACCACCAACATTCTGGAGAGAAATTTTTCCCCTCAAGAATGAGAACACTTCAGGTTGCACGAAATACTATATAAGCATACAATAAAATGCATCTCTGAGTATTGAAGCTGATGTTTTAGTGTTTCCAGGAAGTCCTAGACCACTGAGCAGGACTGTTTATAATGGTGGGAGTGCTGATTTCCATGATTTCCCCTGGAAGGGCTTGCACAGCCCCATGATCTTGGAGTGATCAGTGCTTTTAGGAACCGAGCCCAACCTGCTGGTCATTGAACTGCTGTTCATTTTCACTTCATTTCACACCATTTCATTTATCTGCTCCCTTAAATACCACATTTATGGGCCTGTGTGTTCTTACCCAAAAGGCATTTAAACTTGACAGTGTAATAGATTGTGCTGTGAAAGCTAAATAGCTGTTTATTACTTATCCCTGCTAATTTGTGCTCTGCCACATCATTACCCGTGTGATAATGTGCCACTGGTTTTCTTTGCAAATGAAATCTCATCTTTTGAAGGATCCATAATATTGACAAATCGCTGATTTTACAAGTCACGAGAGAAAAAGGATAACAAATTCTTTACATATTTTAATTGACATTTCTACGGTATAGAAAATACTTTTTAATGAAGTTGTTTCAGTGAACATGATTGAGTTCAATACAAAGGAGCCACAAATAGCTGCCAGCTGGCTGGACTGGCCAGTTGGAATTCCTTTGGCATGGAGAAAAGCAGGTATAGAGAGACCAGTGAGTCAGACTCAGGATGATTTGTGGACAGAAAGATCAGAGAGCCATTAGGACTGTGCCTGGCCCTTGGTTGGCAGGGTCCAGAGGGTAAAAATGATGAGCATAGTTCCTGAAAACCAGCATAAGATCAGTTAAGAGAAGGATTGTTGTCCCTTGCAGAAGCTGCAGTAGAAAAGCTCATTAATATAAACCAATTTTGTTCTAAACACAAATCAGCATTACACACATTAGAAGTTCTTACAGCTGCACTTTTTTCTAAGCTTAGAGCTGCAAATACTGGTTTATTTTTCAGACTTCTTTTATGTTAAATGCATTGGTTGTTTTTGTGATGGTAGAGAAACTTGTACGATCTGTTTCCTGGCATTTGATAAAGCTTTGTTTACTCACAAGAAAGCTGAAGTCGTTCAGATTCCCCCTTTGAGCAGATAATCCCCTCTGAGGTGTTTCACAGTAAGTGTGCCACCGGTTCCTGCGTGGCTGGGACAGGACCCTTCATCCCCCTGTCCTGGGGCACTGCCCTGCTCACGGGCAAAAAGGGACTCATTGTCACCACTGAATCACTGGGTGTTCCTACTTCGTCCCTTATTTCCCTTTCACTTCATCATCAAAGTGAGGTTTGTTTTTACTGCAGGCCACCTTTCCCTCGACCGGACTGATCTCCTTTCAAAAATAATCCAGTGCCCAATAACAAATGTTAGGGATGCCTCATCCATCGCTGTCACACCACGGCAGCGTGGCGAGGCACAGAGAGACAAATGTCCCTTTCAGAAGGGCCCAGCTGATGTTCCACAGCACACACTGCTCGTTTCAGTGCTCTTCCAGAGCAGCAGATGCTGAGGAGGTCTTGGCACGCAGAGGCAGGAGCTGCTTATCTGTGGTCAGATAGGGCTGGGACTCACGGGCTGATGTTTGAGGTTATTATCCTAGAGCAGATCTTTGGGATCATCCAGCCGAGTCCATGCTACTGCTCAGAGGTTCTGGGGGGGTTGTTGTGGGTTTTTTTAAAATGTTGCATGCCAGCAAAATGAAACACAGTGAAGTGAGCCCTGTGCGGTCATCTCTGAGTGGAGCCAAGTTAACCCAGCGCAGAAAACGTCTGAACTCAGTTTGAAGAGTTGTCAGGAGCCTGTGAGAAGTGCAGGGGTGTTGAACAGTGATGCTCTGTTCCAGCAGCCCGAGTGCTCCCAGCGAGGCAGAGCAGCGAGGCTGCTGCAGCTTCATCTGCTGGCACATCTTAGGCACTTACTGTAAATGTGCTGAAGCAACACCTCAGCCGCTCTAGATCTGCGCCTCGGGGAATAAATTAGGAGTGCATTTCATCCTGACTCTCCACTGCCTTGTTTTTGTGAGTTTGGAAGGCCCTGGTGGCCGGGGCTGAGCGTGGCAGTGGGTGGATGTGGTTTGGTGAGTGATGCACGGACAGGAGGGAGGCAGCGAGCTCCGTGTGTCCATCCCAGCAGGGTGAAGATGCTGTCATGCTCCAGCCTCTTCCTCAGAAACTGATCCGAGGAAATGCTTCACGGGGGTGAAGCAGGAGCTGCTGGAAAATAAAGGGAATTTGTGTTCTTATTGTTTTTAATTAGGCCGTAGTCATCCGGTCCATTTCTCATCCCTGTTGCCTGTAAGTGGAGCAGAGTTTCAGACATCAGCAACAGATTTTAATTTAAACTTTTTGCCAACTTTATATTTTCTTATGCAATTTACTTTTTAAAATTAAGAGCACATGTTTTCCTTCCAAATAACATGCAGTACATTTATTGGCATTTTAAATAGGCCAAAGTGAGTGACCAACCTTCTTCTTTTTCTTTCAAGTCTATTTTTTCCCTGCAGGCAAATTGCTGTGGGCTTATGACCCACCCTTTTTATGACACTATTTCAGCACAGATATTCTTAGTTAGAATTCTGAGCTATTTCTTTGAAACAGAAATAGAAATCACCACCTTGGCCAGCAGTTTCTTCATCTAAGGGGCGTACAAGTATGTCATATAAACTCCTATGAAGTCTCTACTTTGTCACACAGTGTATGTGTTTGTGTTTTTGTTCCATTTGGGGTACTGTGGAAGCTGGTGTTGTCTTTCTATTTGTTGTCCTGTACGTGGATTAATGGTCATTTTACAAAATGCTTCCTTGTTTGGGGCATGTTCCTGTGGCATGGTCATCCTGGGAATTGCTGCAAACTTCGGGATGCTTTCTGAAATAGATACAGATCTCTCTTCTTTCATGGGCTCGTACCCACAGAGCCGAAATAGAGACTGCAACACTTTGATCCAGAAAAGGCAGCAAGAGGCAGTAACATTTTGGCTCTCTGACGTACTTTCAGCCTTTTTTTCTTATTTTTAATCGTTGTTTAGAGCAATAATAATTTGCTTAGATGGGGTGTTTAAGGTGTGTTTTTCTCACAGCAGCTCTTGTGCTGCAGCAGTTGATTTGGACCGTACAAAACATTTGGTTCCCAAACGGAGATTTGGGCAGCCAGAGGAGAATTTGAGAAACCAGTACTGAGAAAGAGAACTCAGTGTTACAAGGAAACCATCCTGCCTTTGGATCTGGAGCCTGAGAAGTGAGATTTTGTAACTGCAGCTTTTATTTTCCCACAGAATCGTTAAGAAAAGACAGTTGCTCATAAGTTTTATATTTCACGGATTTTTCGCAACTGAGAATTAAGTCATCTTGGGGCTTTTTTTTTTTTCCTTCCCCTAATTTGCCTGCATTTAAGTCTAATAATAGTTTATTAAACCTGGCATGTGGAAGAGCAGAGTCTTAGTGCTGGAAAGTTTGGGATTCATTTCCTGCAGCAGTGGGGAGATATCCGTGTCACACAAAGTTGTCTCAAGCACCGAGTTGGGCGTAAGCTGCTTCTGCCACTGACTTTGTTTATGGGAAAAACTAATCTGGCTGTGAGAACTGGACTTATTTGAAAGTAATTGACAAGAGCTGTGTCTGTGATCCCCAATATAAGCTTTTGCCAGTCACTTTGGAGAGATTAGATGTCTCTTAACATCATCTTACTCGCGGTGAAGTTGCTCCAAAGGGACTCCTTTAATCATATTAGTTTCGCTGCCATCACCCCGTCTTCAGAGTCTTTCTTCTTCCCTAATAGAACCAAATCTGCTTTTGCCATCTATTAGGTCCAACATTAATGCTCCTTTGCATATTAATTACTGTTACTTTACCTATAACATTCAGCTCACTGTCGGCTGTCCCCAGTTTTGGCTCTCAAGGCTGGGAGCTGTTACTTTCTCCTTACAGAAAACACTGGATTGTGTTTCATTTTCTGATGACTTTGTGTAAGAACCATTGAATAAAGAATGAAGTAAAGCTTAAAAGGTGTAACAGGAATTCACCCAGTCTTTATTTTGGCTTGTAGTGTCATTTATGAGTGAGTTTTCCTTGTATTATAAAAAGTTAGCCCTGATTTCTTATCCTAAATATTTTAACAAACTTTTTAGGGAGCTTCTGAGCAATGTAATTTCTTAGGTTTCACATATGTATGTATCTATGTTGGGGGTGTAATTAAAAGAAGTTTTTTATTTTAAAATAGAAAGGAGAGAAAAAAAAGAAGGAAAGTGGGGGAATGAGCTTTTAAAAAGAACTCTTACAGGTTGAAAGATAATTGTGGCTGTTCCAGGCAGGACTTGCACTGGGGCAGCTGTTAAAAACCCCAAATTCTGCGTGTGTCAGTTTGGGACTCAGACCAGATCACCCATCAGCAATTGCAGCTCTTATCTTCGCTGAGTTAGTGCTGCTTTGGTGAAGGAAAAGCCAAGCAGGCTGTCATGTTCTTGTGATCTGGAGATGAAATCATGTTCCCAAAGAATTCTAAAAGTACATTGAGGATTATGATTATACACTGAAGCGTACTTTGCATTTTCAGTCTGTATACAGTTTTAATGAGAAATTAACCATGTGTAGAGGAAAAGCTCGGGGAAGGAAGGAAAGGATCTAGCACAGATTACAGTATATGAACCATATGTTGGAGCTAATGCTGATAGGGCTGAAATCTGTGGCCTGTGCTGGAGTTCTGTACACAAATGACGTGCTCATTCCTTCACCATACACACACTCTTACCTTTGACATAGTAGGGACTAATGCCAGTGAGTAATTAAGAAAGCATGGAAGCAAAATAAGTTTCTGAGATGGTTGATATTATTTAATACATGTTACAGCTGGGATAGCTGAAGGACAAACTGAAGGTTTGAAGGGAGACGATGTCTTTTATTACACCATATAGTTCAAATAGCTTGAAAAATAGGCAAACTTTCAAGCCTTGATTTTTTCTCTCTCTCTCAGATCACAGTATTTATAGGAATCTGTCTTGGGAGATTAATGTACAAGGCAATAGATCTGATAGTCATTCATGTCCCAACTTTGGTCAGAAACAAATGTTTCCTTTTCAAAGTTTTGTAGTAATGTGGTTCTCAGAGGCTGCAAATGAATGGTGTAGCTGAGTACAGACAGTGTATTAAAAATGTCTGAAGAAGAAAAATAGTAGTTGGAGGGAAACTGGCATTCCAGGACAGTGGGAAATTTAAATATACACTGCTTTTCCTCAGATTTTCTTGTGAAAACTTTAATAAGCTTGAGCTGAATCACCTGCACTTGTTTGGTAGAACATAAATTTCTGCTTTCAGTATTGTCACATCCCCTGTGAAAGAATTCCAGGCAACTGCAAAGTTTCTTATGAAACAGGGAGGACAAAAGGGGGAAATCCTGTGTGAGTTTTGCAGTGAAAGTGCTCATTTTCAGAATTACATTTATGAATGAAAACAGAGGTGTGCTTTCAGTGTCATCCATCACACTTAGCTGCAAGGACAATGCTTTGTGTCCCTGATGTGACGCTCCTGTACTCCAGTGAAGAACCCACAGGAGAAATGGAGTTAGAAAAGTAACCTGAGAGAGTTGCATGCAAGTGTAATCTGAAGTAATAGGTGTGTATCCACTCCTGTTGTGAAGTAGCAGAGTGAATTCTGTAGGATTGGGAGTGACACAGCTTTATCCCTGTCACTTCCATCCCTCCCCCTTTGTGTTCCCCCGCCGGGGGCTGGCAGTGATTGATAAATGATTGATGATACTCTGATAGCTCATTAGAAGGCAGCAGGTCATTTCTTAAGGATGAAAAAAGAAGGCATGGATAGGATATGTAGTGATTATATGCCACAAGCTCGATTTCTCTTCCAAAAATGCCCATCTTACCAATGCTTTGGGCAGGGGGAGCTGTATTTATCTGTGTGCAGGAAGAGAAAGGGAAGGGCAAGAAGAGAGGCCAGGAAAAGGGACAGAGAATCCTCTGAGTCTGCTGCTCTCCCAGCTAACATCCCGTCAGAGGAAACCAAGTGGGTTTTGCATCGTGGGTTTGGGTTTTGTCACTTTGTTTGCTCTTTCTCTCAGGTGATCTCTGGCTTGGAGAAGCAAATCCGCAAGCTGAGGGAAGAGCTGATCCAGGCGAACGCCCTGCGGAACCAGCAGCTGCTGGACCTGAGCCTCCAGCGGGACGAGGAGAAGCTGAAGGCAGCTCGAGACAAGGAGGCAGCACTGAACAGCCTGAAGGTGGAGATGGAGAAGGTGATATCAGACCTGAAAAAGAAGCACACGGCAGAGACAGAGGCGGCCTTGGACAAGGTGAGGGATTCGCAAAGAGCGGCTCCGCGGGGCGGAAGGGGAGCGACTGCCCCAAAGCTCAGCTGAGCAAAGCTTCCCCAAAGAAAAATGTTTAGGGGTCACTTGAGTTGAAAAAGCAGATGCAGACCAGAGTCCCAGCACGAGTGTGGGACATTCTGGGGTTCTGTGATGGAAACCTTTGCTCTGGAGATGCCGGGGCTGGGCAGCTCCTCCAGCAGGGGTGGAAGGTGCCATGAGGTGCTCAGGAGCCAACAGCACTTTAAAAACACAGGTGATTTCACAGGTAAAGCCAGCCAGGAGCAGGCTGATCATCCTCTGCTGGAATAGAGACAGTGGGAAGGGTGGTTTTGCCTGGCTGAGCTTTTTCTCCCTTAGAAAGAGGGTGAGCTCTTGAGGAAGGAAAAACTCAGGCTCAGAGTGCAAGGAAATTGTGTCTGGTTGCTCACAATGGCTGGTCTGATTTTGCCTGTGTACATCAAGGGAGAAAGGACTCTGGGTAACATTTGAAAATAGAAATTAATGTTTTATATTCTCCAAGGCTTCCCTCCTGTTCTGTTCTGTGGGGTCACTGCCCACATCCCTGCTTGTGGAGCATCCCTTGGACCCCTGTCTTGAATTCAAGCATTCCCCCCCATATTAGGGAGCTGAAACATGCAGGTTTTATTTCAAAAACCAAACTAAAAAATCCCTACTTAATATTTATGGTAGACTCTGTGTATGTGTAAGCAGATAGTTGCTGAAGTCTCTTTTATACGTTGCATTAAGGCACTAAATCACACATTTTCTTGCGAGGGGATGTGCAGTGGCACAAATTAACAATCTGCATGGAGAGTTTGAGCAGCCTTTGTGCAAGTGACATTTCATTTACCTGCGTCAGGTTCTTGGTCTGTAATTTTAAAGAGCATTCGGAGGATTATGTTGGAAATCAGCCAGCCTGAAGCCATTAAAATGGCTGTGATCAACAATTCAGAATCTTTTCTGAATGTAAGGAAAGCTCCGCTTGGCATAATTATTTAAAGCCAAGGTCACAGAAAGTATTTAAACCTTTGAAATTCATCATTAAAGGATTAATTTTAACTCAGGAAGACATTGTCATTTTTGCTTAAAAATGGAATTTGAATCTCAATTCTTTTCTTTCTTTGATCTTTTTTTACATGTGTAGTATAGCAAAAGAAAAGTTAACTTCTTTACATCCTCAAATTAAAGTTACAAATAATCCTTCATAGGGCAATATCTTTAATAGTCTTGCATTGTCATTTCTGTCAGAAATACTGGTTTACTTTAATTTGTTGGATTTTTTTTCTATTTTTCAAAAAATTTGCTAATTTTAAGCTATATTAACTACTATTGTATTTTTTTTTCTTTAACCTACTTCCCTATTTTTACCCTAATCTGAAGAGCACATGTTGAGTAAAAGATAGGAGGGGAAAAGAAAAAACTATCTCTGTTGAAAAGTCTTTCACAGACGTGTGAAAATACCTGGCATTACCTTCAAATCTCCATTCCCCATTCTGTGTCATTTCTGTCTTGCAATTGTAGAGCTGTGGAAATTGGCCACAAAATCCAGAACTCGAAGTAGCTTAGAAGGCAAACTCCATTTAAAGCTCAAAAGTAGCAGTTTCAGCTAATTTAGTTCAAATCTTGATCCTATTACAGTCCACAGCACTTTGATGATTTTATCCATGAGTGGAAAAAAAAGCATCTTAATTACAGCATGAATTGTTTTTGAGAATATTTTCTACCCGATCTTGTTACCTTGAAGTTTAGGACAATATGGCAGAAAAATTTGTTCTCTAAATTTACCTTTTTTGGTGCCAATTCTGTGAAGATTGCTTAAAAATCCAATGGGAAGCTGCATTTCCCAGTTTAGGCGTGGAACATCTGACTGGCCAGATTTTCTGAAGGTCAGTCCACTCTCAAGTGAGGGATCTCATTCCTCTGTGATCCGCCCTGGGAATAATGCTGATTTCTGATTTGTGTCCTTGTGGACGGTTGTTGACGTGGACATGAGGAAATACAAAAGAAATTATTCGTACTTCAGTGACAAGAAAAACAGGGCTACAAATGGGTGAAGAAGATCCAGGATTCCTCTGGCATTGCCCTCCCCATCATCCTGCTGCTGTGGGGATGGGAAGGAGAAGAGTGAGGGGGAGAGACAAGGGAAGGAAGAGTCTTCCTTATAGGCACACTGAGCATTTAAATATTTGTTGGTGTTTGTAGACAGCTTTTCGATATTTAGGGACACATGATTTATTGAGGTCTTTCATTTCCTGTTGCTTAAAAATCTGAACTTTAAAGCTGGGACATTGCTTATTGTAATGTCACTTCCTGAGCACTCCCTAAACTCTTCGGAGTTCATCAGGATCGGTGTCCTTTGGAGATTCCTGGGACATTGTTGGGATTGTGCACGTTTTTTCCTGCTTTGCTCCTGTAAGGTGTTTTCAGCATTGTCTCTACATACCCAGTTGAGCTGACTGAAGTTTTAGGGTCATTTTTCTGCAAGGTGTTTTGCCCTATTAGGAAGGAATTGTTCCCTGTGAGGGTGAGGAGGCACAGGGTGCCCAGAGAAGCTGTGGCTGCTCTGGATCCCTGGCAGTGCCCAAGGCCAGGCTGGAGGAGCTTAGAGCACCCTGGGATCGTGGAAGGTGTCCCTGCCCATGGCAGGGGTGGCACTGGATGAGGTTTAAGTCCTTCCCAAGCCAAGCCATCCCGTGATTGTTGGATTTTTGGGATTTTGGGTTGGGATTTGGCTGGGCTCTGCTGGTGCCTGGTCTGGGCAGGGCCAGCTGTGTTCCAGGTTGCATCAGCAGCACTGGGGGCACGGGCACTCCTCAGCCAGGTGCAGGGGAGTGCACAAAGCTCGGAGCATTTCCAGCTGTGCCAGGAACGGCCGAGAGCAGGAGACAAAGTCTGAGTGTGTGCAGATGTGGGGCTTGGCCGCCGCCGCTGTTTGTAACGTTCCGCGGGATTTTCTTGGCAGAGGAAACGAGCGTTCAGCAGCACGGCCCGAGCAGAGCAGTGGACAGGCTAACAATGCTCCAAGGAAGCAACCTTGGAACACTGAAAATGTCTCATAAAAAAGCTCCCTTTGAGCAGCACACATGAGTAAATTGGAGTGGGAGAAGATGATGATGGTTGTTTTTTTTCCTCTCTAAATAATTTTCAACGTTAAGCTTTTTATTGACTTCTTTTCTATATTTAAATAGATATTTTGACTCATTCTGTTAAAGGTTTATGCAGGTTCCAGGAACATCTAATTCTCTTTCAGTGCTGCTTTTCTTGCGGAGAAGTAATTTACATTTTTGTGTATTGACTGTACTGAACACACATGATATTTGATTACAGGACAAAGCTGTAGTCAAAAAACCCCCCAAAACAAGTGAAACAGACTATTTTTGGGACTGCAGTTTTTCTGAGGGAAGGAAGCTGTGAAGTGGTTCCCTCTGGAGAGATGGGACTCCAAGGTGGCATAAACCCTGGCCAGAGCCATGCAGATCCTGCTCTTAGACTTTAATGATGTTGATTAAAGCACAACATCATTAAAGTGTTCAGGATCTGCTTGTTGTGCTCTGAGATTTCTGTGGTTTGAAATAAAATCTGATGTTTACAGTTTTTACCTGATACAATCACTCCACCTGTATCTGGTGTGACGTCCACATAAAACTCAGATACTCGGGGACCTTAAAGGTGAGGTCACTCTGTAAGTGACCACTTCCCTAATTAGGAATAATTATTCTATGTGACAGTTCTGTTGCAATACAATGTTTTTGTAACGGGGCCCTTTTCAAAACTCTTCAGACAGTGTCCTGTAGTTGGATACTTACTTTCTGAGCAACTTCTTGCATATAATTTGCAAATAAGGTACTGATAATGAGCCTCAGAGAACATTTCAGTCCCTCCTTCAGCATCAGGCTCTGCGATGCTGGATGAATTCCTCACCCTAGAGCCCTAGAACAGCCCAGCTGGATGTAAGTCCCTGGGCACGTTTTCATGCTGCATATGCAGGAATATCTGTGATTCACAGTATCTGTTCTGGCACTGTTGCAGATGATGTCACACTGTTCAGCACTGGCAAAGACATAGAAGATGAAGGGAAGGAATATGACATCTCCTGAGATGAGAGATACTCCAAGAGATACTTGATTAAAAGTTCTGAGTTTCCCCATAGCAGTTGCTCCTGCTCCTAAAGTGCAAGCATTCCGTGCCTTCCACGAGTTCACATTTCTGAGCCCTGTCTCTCCAGCTCTGCTTCTTCCCTGCCAACTCCACATTTCATTAACACCAAAAACGGTTCCATCTTTGTCCCTAAGACCTTCTGAGAGCTGGATGCGATGGAACCTTTGATCTGACACCTTTCACTTCATTAACTTGAGCACTGAAGCCACCCTTGCAGATAACTTTGTTTGTGGGAGCACTCAGAGGAGCTGTTTTCACACTCATTGCAGTGATTCCCTGCTTATTTACATGGGGGCAGACAGGTCAACCAGAAAATGTGGACGTGTATTCTCCCCAGGTGTAATGATCTCATTAAATTGTGTCTAATTGTAATGCAGGCCTCTGTTTGTGTCCTTGCTGAATGCAGGCAGGATCTCCACCAGATGTAGGTGTGCCATTTTTTTCAACTTGTTTTGAGTCTATTACATCAATTATTTAGCTTAGGTCCCAGCTATGAATAATTTAAAGAGCCTCCAATTCTTACCAAGAAGAGTTGGATGTTTCCCAAGTCTCTTAAGTTTTTTCATTATAATCCAAGAACTATTGTCTCTGATATTATCTCTCTGTTCCAGAGCAGTAATATTTTTATTGTTTTTGTTTTGTAGAGCCTGTGTACATTAAATTACATTTGGTTCTTGAACATTTCTGACACAGCGATAGTGATTCTCCAACTAATATTAATAAAAACAAGCGTAGTACTTTGGCTTTGTTGGAGAAAATCTAGCAAAACCAGAAATGTGGTGCCAAAAGATCAAGTAAGAGCAAAACATGATGCCAAAAGATCAAGAAGAAAGAAATGTATTTCACAAAGAGGAAATATTTTTAATGCATATTAGCACAAAAAATGCAGATTGTTTAATCTGTCTTGGTAGTACCTTTCCACAAATCTTTTAAAAACCAGTTTGCTCTGTAGAGTGTCCCTTTTTGCACTGCTCCTTCTGATTCCTCCAAAGAAAAAGCAGGATGATGGTGGACCAGGAACGTGGTCACAGGAATTGCATCATCCCTCAGGGGAGCCATTTGGAAGAGTCTTCAATCAACAGAGCCAAACATGAAGAAAAAGATGGTAGAATCATCTCAGGGATATTTCACTCAAATAAGACTAAACGGAATTTATGGCACTCTCTCTTCTGGAGATGTTTCAAAGCAAGAGCTGCAGTTATTCACAGAGTTCCTCTGCTTCCATCTCCTTTAAAAAAAAATAAAAATAAAAACTCAGAAAAAAACAATCCGGAGAACAACAGGTCAGATGTCTGCTCATCAACTGTATTTATAAATCTGGTTCCAGAGTTAGGAGCCAGGAGAAGTTGGTGTGACTGTCACTGTGGGGAAAAAAATGTGCACCCATGAGCAACAGGCTCACTTTTTAATATCTTCATTAATGACTGAAGGGAGATCAAGCACCATTATTTGCATTCACAAATAGCACCACGGGGTTAAAAATGAAAATGGTTGAAGCAGTGCTGTTAAGAAATGAGAACCAGACAAGAGTTAAATGATAAATGATGACAAAATATGGAATTAAAAAGATGGCTTTCAGCAGGGCAAGGACTGATACAATTAAAATTAGAGCTCAATCATGTGGCCCATCCTTCAGCACACTTTACTCATGTCCTGTCATATCAATTAGAGCTGGGTAGTTGTTGGAGAAGTCTGCCTGGGTTTTTTAGGGTTTGGTGGGTTTCTAACCAACTGGAATTAATCTAAAGTATCTGCTGAAGAAGCATTCGCAGGTGGGGTTTTTTGTTGTCTCTGTCTCCTCTTTCTTTTTCCAGTGTGTGTCCAAGCGCCCCTGCCCGTTCTGCAGCACCTGGGCACACGCTGCCTCTTCTCAATTCCATCATTCCAGGTTTGATCCTTTGTATGTATTCATGAGATCCAGACTCACCAAGTTGTGGGGATGGTGGGTAAGGTGAATGCTGAGGTTTTGCCAGTGGCAGAACAACTGTTGTAATTATTTTTTTCAATCGTTTCCCGAGCCTTTCTTCACTCTCCAAACAACCTGTAACACACCAACTTTATCTTGTAATACACAATTGCTTATTATTTCAGCTTTATTAAATATTTTTAAAAGCCCAGTTGAATCATGACCTCATTCTCTGCCTTTTTTCCCAATACCTTGTGTCTTGGAAAAGGCTGATTGCTCGTAGGTCCAGTTTTCTCTAATTCACCAATTTTACTTATCCTTACATTCCTGGGCACATGATAATATTTGGAAAACATTGGCTGTTTTCCAGTATGATGCTGACTGTAATGTGAGATTACTGCTGGATTGTTTTGTTTGAACAACTTGGCCAATTCATTCTTAGATTTGTTCAGAATTATTGAGTGAGATCTGGGTTCCTGGTCAGGTGTGACAGGAAGGATTCCCTGCTCCTGGATCCCAGTCCCTGCAGCCATCACTGCTGGTTTCACTGGGGCTCCTCCATGGCTTTGGTTGTGCAAACAGCAGTAACTGGTGTTTGTTCCTTGGAATGAGAAGTAGAAATGTCTCCTGTATCCACGAGCTCCACTTTTTTACTTTGTTTTGGAAGTTTCAGGGGTGATGCATCCTTTGCACAAAGACTTTCTCAAGCCCCCCGAACCTCAGAGTCAGCACAGGCCACTGCAAAAGGTGCCTCAATGGAACATGCCCATCACATCCCTGCTTAGGTCAGCACAGTAAAAAAACCAGATTTCCAAATAGCTTTATTTAGAAAAAATGCTCAGTGATCAAGACCAAACTAATATAAAACATAATAGTTGCGTATTTAAATTCTGGCACGATTTGAAGACATTGTTTACACTCATTTGCTCTTTCTTCCTATCATTATAATAGAGAAAAGCTGCAGGTGGCTTTTTTCTTCTTCGTTTTGGAGGAGAAGGAGTGTTTGGGAAACAGGGAAGGGGTAAAACAATGTTATTAGTCCTTCAGAGTCATTAATATGAAGAAAGAAAAGTGCTCCAAAATGACTTGCTTACAGCTGCAGAACATGTCACGGAGTAAAACCCACCTTCATTAAATGGGTGAGAAAGAATTCTAATTGTTTTGAAGTTCTTATGATCAGTCTGCGTGTGCTTCATTGTAACGTGATACTAAAGTGCCTCAATTATGATTTGTATATTTTGGTGCCAGAAGGGTTTTTTTCTTATGCTAAATTATTAAGTTCTGTCAGCTGCTGGGCTGTCATATAGAGATACAGTAAATCACATTATATTTTGTCATGGATTACACAGAGCAATAAATTTGGGAACAGAGATCAAAGTAGTTTCACAATCACATCTGAGTGTAGGAGGGGTGTTTAACTTGTAGAAAATCTGATTTAGGTGAAACTGTTGCAATTCTTGTGTGAATTTGAAATGAATTTGAATGTTTGCTTGCAAATGAATGACGTACAAATCCCCAAAAGAGTTCTCCTGTACTTAGTTCAGAGGAGTTAATTCTGACCTACAGCTGCAGGACGGAGAACAGATAAATAATTAAACATCGGGAATGTTAAGAGTCCCGCAATGCCTTATTTATGTTTTTAATTGCTTTGATGATTGAGCAGTATATTCCATTTTCTTTTTAATTGGGCCTTCGCTGGACTTGGGAGGTTTCTCCTCAGTGTGTTCTGGCTCCAGGAAGTTGTTGCTTTTTTGGGGAAGCTTTGTCGTATTTAAAACTACAAAAAGTAATCCAACATAATCTTGCTAAGGAGCACTGATGGCTTCAGATCATAGATTTCTTGAGGGATTTGGTCGTGTTTTCAGTGTGTGTGTTTCCAGCTGTAGAAGCTTAACTTTTGTTGGGCTCTTGTCTAATGATGTAACTTTATAATACTGAGTTAACTTCGTGATACCGAGTTAATTTTGTGGTACAGAATTAATTCAGGGGTGCAGAGTTTGTCCTTTTGTTCCCAGTTCTCCTTCTGTTTCATAGCAAAGATTCTGTCTTAAAATGATACATACACAGAACTTTTTTCTACTCATTGTCTTCTTAATAAATGCTTGTTATTTCCACAAAATTCAACTTAAAACAGGAATGCAGAATCCGAAAACCAAAAGTCTCATTCTTATCCCTTTATAATTCTTTCAGGAGCCCTAAAGTCTCTCCTTGGCAAAAATCAAGGCATGTGAGTTTAGCTGATAAATAATGATAAAGTGCCTGGGTCTCGGAAATCTCCAATTTCTGAAAGAATCATGTTTTGTAGAGCTGAGATTAAATAGTCTTTAACTGAGTGGAGTCGTGGATCAGTGTCACATCTCAGGATTGGTGCCTTCTCTGTGTGGAGGAAGCTTTGGCCTTGACTTGCACCTTCAGAGGTGTTTCCCAGCCTGTGCCCTCGTGGTTGTGCTGGGTGTCAGCTGTGTGGGCACCAGAAACATCCGAGTGATTCTGGAAACTTCTCTATGCCAGGGTGGGGGAGAGCCGAGCTCATGAGAGGAGTGAGGTGGCTCAGGGGTGAGGGCAGCTTGTCAAAGCTCAGGTAATTCCTGTTGGGTGCCTGTTTTCTTTGTTAAAGCTCTGAAAAACAACGTGCCACCACTTCTGATATAATGTCCTAAACTCAGTTTAAACAACCATCTTTGTTTTGTTGGACGGAGCAGAAGAAAAGCAGGAAATATTAAAAATGGTGATCCAGGAATGTATTTGTGATGTAGGGACCCTGAAGTGGAGAGTGTTGCAGTTTCCCCATCTTCACCAGGTTTGCTCCATCTCTTTTGAGGGTGGAGCTGCAGGAAGAATCGTGCCAAAATATAAAACCTGACCAAAGCTGGTGTGAATAGGAAGTTATGAGAAATCTCCACCCCAGCTGCCCGGTGTGATGGATGGCAGACGAGAAGCAGTGACATCTGTGATGATCATTTGAATCTCTCCACTCCCAGGAATCTCTGTCACCACAAAACACCACGCTGATTTCACCAGTAGTCATCTCCCAGATGATTGATGAGTAAATCAAATGAAAATCAGCCATCTTTGCCCGTGCTGCCCATGATCCCAGCCCAGAGTTTATCACATCCAGCAATCTTCTGGCAAAATGTCCCAGAAGAGCTTCAGATTAAACCACAATTCTTTGCCAGCCCTTGAAGTGCCTGGTGCACTCATCAGTATTGTCTTCTGTAAAGGGTAGTTCAAGCATTAAACAATTTCATGTGGCAAGCCCAGGCTGTTAATCTGGTTTTAAATCCTTGTCCTGTGTGCAAGGCTCGTACTTTAGGCCAGTTTGTTTTAAATAACATGCCTGGCTGGCAGCAATATTGACTGGGAATCAGCACTGGTGATGCTGGGGAGGGTTTAGATGCTCAGTAAATCCATTTAGGTGAAGGTGATAATTGTGTCCTGGTGGAATTTGGGCATCAGCCACCCTGCAGCTGGAGTCCCACAGAAGACTTTCTGGGAGAGTTAAAAATGCCTGTATTTAATTCCTCTGCGTAATTTCCGAATTATTAGGAATACTCTGTTGGTTTAAATGAGAAGTCTGGAATGAGGAGTTTTCCTAAGGCACAGTTTGCAGAAGCAGTTTCTCTGTGGGCCCCCATTAAGCCCAGATTGCAATGTGCTGCAGAAAGGCAATTCTCTGTGCAGGTACTGTCAGAGTCAGTTCTATTCATTCTTGGGTTTTTCCCAACGAAAAGTGCTTCACACATGAATGAGAGGGTTTTTTCTCCTAAAGATGTATGTTTAATGAAAAAAAATAAAAAGGAAAAGATTTGTAGACCTCCAAAAGTGAAATGTAAAATAGAATATTAATAGGATTTTGGGATTTCTATCATTCATTTTCAAAACCCTTGAAGTCATTTGGTACTTGACTAATTATTCTGTTAACATCATTTTGGGTATTCAACTATTTTTAATGGTCTTTTGGGTGGTTCAGATTACATATTTGAACTGGTGTGCTATTTTCACTGCTGAACAGAGATCCAGCTTTCATTTTTGTCTGATTGGTGGGGAGAGCAGGAGAAAGAATGGGAGTTTGGTGGAGGAAGTCACCCACTGTCAGTGTTAGAGGCACATAGAGAAAATGCACGTTTCGGGCTTTGAGTCAAAATGGAATTTTTATGTGCAATCAGATGAACTTTAAAGGTGATCTGCTGATCTCTGAAGTTTAAACAGATATTGTACAGAGAGTTTTAACATCCTTAATAACAAAGATTGCCACCATTAGCCATTCTGAAGGTCATTTTCTTCTGACATCTATCAAATTACACAATCTGGAATTTTGGTACAAAGCATAATGCTGTCAAACTTAAAATAGAAATATTCCAGAATGTGGAGTGGTGTGTTGTTTTTTGAGGTAAATGGGCCCCATTTACATTAGTTCTTTGATGTTAAATTCCTTGCTGCACATCAGAGAACAGTTGCTTCTTCCCTGGAGCAAGTTTTCTTTCTTCTTCTTCCCCCACCCTTTGATTTTTTCCTCCTTTTTTTTTTTTTCTTCTTCTTCTTCTTTTTTTTTTTTTTATATATACTTACACTTTTATCTAACTAATTATGGAGGATCAGCTTATGGGTGGCCACTTTTAGCTAGTTGCAGGCATTTTGAAAAATGATTCTTTCATGGCTACTACCCTAAACAGAAAAGTTCTTAAATCTGCTGCTTCTCTATCAGTGAATATGGTGTTGTGTGTATATATATATATATATAAAATGCCAGTTATGAGAGCTGTTTCCAAAGCTGGAAGACAGAGAAACATGGAATTATTTAGGTTGGAAAAGACCTCTAAGGTCATTGAGTGCAACCATAAACCCAACACTGCCAAGCCCATCGCTAATCTGTGATTGTTTGGGTTGGAAGGGACCTTAAAACTCATCCAGTGCCACCCCTGCCATGGGCAGGGACACCTCCCACTGTCCCAGGCTGCTCCAAGCCCTGTCCAGCCTGGCCTTGGGCACTGCCAGGGATCCAGGGGCAGCCACAGCTTCTCTGGGAACCTGTGCCAGGGCCTCACACCCTCCCAGGGAAGACAGAAAACTGGGTTTTTAGCACAGTGCACAGATTTGTAATGTTCCAAAGATTCTGCACATCTTCATTTTTGATAAACATCCAAGACATCCCAGATGCCTCCATGGATGTTGCTGGAGGATGGAATTGCCCACGTGGCTGCCAACCCCAGGGTGCAGCTGGAGCAGATGGACCTGGAGCAACCTCGGGGCTGTTGAGGGCACGTGCTCCATCGAGTGGAGCTGGAACTGAAAGTTCCCTCTTCAAAATAGCTCATAAATACTTGGTAATTAGGGCAGGACACTTTGTGCTTTTGTGGTGTGGCCCTGTCAGATCCTGTGCTCTTTCGCTGATGCTGCTCTGTTTCATGAAAGGAGAAAGTGGAGCTGGGGCTGTGTTAGAAGAGCATCCATTAATTCAGACACCACATCTGGAGTGCTAAGAACAGCTTTAATTTTTACGTGCAATGTTCTGTTGAAGTCAGTGCAGTTTTGCTCAGCAACCACAATAGGATGCTTTAAGGCTTTTTAAACAATTACAGTTGGTTTTTAGAACCAATTAACTGCAACAGGGACATAATCTTTTTAATGCAAAAGTCCTCGCTCTGTAATACAAAATAACTGCATGTAAAATTGTCATAATCAGATAATTTTAGCTAAAATATGTATTGACTGTGTGAAACTAAACAGGAGTTCGTTTTTGAATCAGTGGAATTCCTCTGCAGCTTATCCAGTTTAAACCTCTTTCATTATAAGAATGGATATTGCAATTGATATTTCTGACAAGCTTCTGCCAAGTGGGAATTTCAGCAGCCACCTCTCACACACAGAAAACTGGGTTCAGACCATTAACTCTATTTGCAGTGCTGCCCATTGCTATAAAAAGAGCTCGACTTTAATGAACACTGGCTGACCCTCCAAATGTTCACCTTCCACTTGGATTCTTATTCATTATGTTTCTGAAATAGCACCTAACCTGAAAGGGAGGGAATGCCCTTAAAATAATTCAGAAACAGCTCGTGCTTCCTCCAGCACATGAACCCAGCAGCCAGCTGGAAAAGAAGGAGCCCAGGAAACTGCTCTGTGTGTGCACAAGGCCAGTGTGAGCCTTCTCCCTCGTCGAGATAAATGTGATATAAATCCCTCCTGATGTTCCCTGGACACAGCTCTGTGTGTATTTCCTCATTCCTTAAAACAAAAAAGAGGAAAAAGGCATTTTCTCTGTGCAGCAGTGCTACCTCTGCCCCAGGGAAGGTGGTTTATGTCTCCCTTGGTGGCAAAGCAACAGCCTGTATAAAGAGGGATTGAATTAGTTTTAGTGGCAGGTTTTAAGAAAGGAGAAGCTTCACATTTCTGCAGTTTAAAGATGGCAGTGGAAAAGAGGGTGCTGGGGCAGCCCCATGAGCTGGATCTTTTCAGTGCTGTAAATTGTGGTCTCTGCCTTCGTCAGAGCTGCTCGTGTGGTTTGTGATGATGCAAGAGCTGTTGGGTGTTACAGACCTCGGGGGAGAGCTGAAGTCAGCAGGAGCCACAGAATCATGGGATGGTTTGGGCTGGAAGGGACGTTAGAGCTCATCCAGTGCCCCCCCTGCCATGGCAGGGACACCTCCCACTGTCCCAGGCTGCTCCCAGCCCCAGTGTCCAGCCTGGCCTGGGGCACTGCCAGGGATCCAGGGGCAGCCACAGCTCCTCTGGAAACCTGTGCCAGGGCCTCACCACCCTCCCAGGGAACAATTCCTGCCCAATCTCCCATCAGTGGGAAACCATTCCCCCTTTTCCTGTCACTGCATGCCCTTGTGAAAAGTCCCTCTCCAGCCTTCCTGTAAGACCCTTTAAGGCACTGGAAGGGACTGTCTGTAGTTTTTAGTGCCACAGGGCCAAGATAACCAGTTTTAGACAACCAGAGCCCATCAAGATGTGTTGGTGCCATCTCCAGGGGAAGCTTTGGGAGCTCGGTATCTCTGAAATACAGACCCCTCAGTTAGGGATGTTTGAGACTGGAAGAAAATGCAAGAATTTATAGTTTGTTGGTGACCGGGAGACAAAGCTTATAAATATTTTGCTAACTGGAAGTTGTTAAAGCCATTATAAAATAAAATGTTGCAATTGCTTTTAAGTAAACTGGTAGGATATCCATTCTTTGCCTCTAGTTAGGAATAAAACAATGAAATTCGGAGTATCTTTCTTTTGGATCACCTCTGTCCTGTCTCTCAGAGGTCAGCCTGATTCTCCTCAGTGTGAACAAACAAATTCTAATTTGTTTATGGAACTCATGAGTGGTTTTTTATTATTTATTGGGATTTCTTCTGTGGGTTCAGGAGGTTATAAAGCTGCTTCTATGAAAGATGAGGACTTTTACCCCAGGCAAGTTGAGCGAGAGCAGCTGTAACGTGATCTGTGCAGTGCCTTGCCGACGGGTCCCTCTCTCTTTCTGGGAGGAACAGTAATTTCTGCTATTGCTGTAATTTATTTTTTACTTTTTTTCTCTAAAGATAAACTGGCAGTTTCAGTCACTTTATGACATGCAGTGGTGGTAAAACATCGTCTGAAACTAGGCTGCAGCACAATGGAACAAGTGTTAACGTGGGTCAGCCTGAGTACAAGGAGAAACAGAGCATGGACAGAGCTCCCTGGGACAACTGTGCTGTGTCACCACTCCTTTTATTTATGCACCCCCACCACGGGCTCTTGCAGTGTTTGTGGTTCACTTTTGAGTGATAAATGGAGAAAAAGTGAAATTTAATTTGTCTGGTGCTCCAGAATTCTTCTGGATGCTGGTTCAAACCAATGTGTATTGCCATTATCTCTGTTTATAACAAAACCAAGCCATAATGTTATCTCAGAAACGATGCACAAATTTGATCATCGGGTTTAACTTTTTTAGTAGATTCCTTAGTACCAACAACCAGATGGAGATGTCTATACATTTCATAATTTTGGAGCTTGAAGGGATTGAGGATCTGAAACAGCAATTTCGTGTAAAGTTTAGGATTACTTTGAACTGGCTGTAATATCCTTACCCTGAGCTGCCCCTTGCGGAGCTGCCCGGATTGCTGAGGATGATTCCAGCCCTACCATGACGATCCGCAAACGCTCCGTGGCTCTAAGCTCCTCTCTTTACAGCCCGGTCAAATCAATAAGGCTCTTTGCCTGCCTGAAATCCCTGGCGTTTGCAGAAATGGAGTCTGAGCCTTGCAGCTGGTGCAGAGGCTTTGGGGGCCCCTGTGGTGTCTGTGGTCCCCCCAAAGAGGTGCTGGCGTTTGGGCGCTGGATGCGGCGCCGTAAAACTAAGGGCGACAGATCAAAGGTTTGAGCAGGAGGTCAGATAGATTTTGAAGACTTAATCAGCTTAAATTTTGCTTCAGAACTCAGCTGCGTGATATTCTGTCCCCCCTAAGAAAATATTTGCCTTAGACACCTGTCCTCAAGTTTGAGAGCCAAGAAGACGAGAGCGCCGAGCAGTTCACCTGAGGACAGCGTGGTGGGGCTGGGCTGGGCTGGTTTCTGCAAGAAAAATACAAATCAGGTTTCTCTCCTGAAATGAAATTGCATTTATTTTTTAATTAATATCACTATTATCAAATTATTTCTGAAATCAAATTATTTGAGGGGGAAAAAAACCTTAAGAGCTATTTTTCCTGGGGTTATAGAAATATTTGCTTGTTGGATTCTGATGTGACTGAGCAGCCGTTTTCAGTTTGGTTTGTTCTTTAGGTTTGAGTTGTGAAAAAAAATGCTGGGTTAAGGAAAGTGCTGTATGTCCAAGCTGGTTCTGCTGCATCTTGGGTGGATTTTCAGTGTAATCCCCACCTTTCCCTAGGAAAGGATGAGCAATGGGACAAAGGACAGCTGCAGACACAGACCTGAGAGGTGAAGCTGCGTCCCCCATGTCACATTGCCTGTGACTTTCTCCTCATTTTTTCCCCTCTGTTCAGAAACAAATTCATCCTGATAAACTCATTTGTGTGTGTTGCCTCCTTCCCCTGCCGCACATACACACACACACACACACGCTCATTCTCTCCTTTTTTTTTTTCCTTTTTTTTTTTAATCCGCAGAACTCTTTATGTTTTTCTAATAATTGGCAGCGGAGGTACAATTTCTCCCCTCTTTTAAGTGATGAATAGTTGGCCCGAGATCAAAGCCCAGCCCTGGCGGTTTTTTGGCTGCCACAAAAGGGCGTTGGGGCTGGCGCGGGGCCGGCGCTCGGTGATAGGCATGTGGAGGAGGTGCCAAGCCCAGGGCCCGGTGGCAGAGTGTCTGTGCACGTCCTGTCTGAGCTAACGGGGCTGTCTTTTGTGTGTGTTCCAGGCCAACAGGCGGCTGAAGCAGACGGAGGAGGAGTTCAGCCAGAAACTGGCCAAGTCCTCGCAGGTAGGTGGCCAGGAGGCAGGGAGCTCAGGTGAACCTGTTCCGCTTGGAAACTTGGTGGGAAGTTGATTTGTGTCTGGTCCTGACAACCAAGAGAAGTCATAGCCCGTTTCCAAATCAAACGACTCGTGTCTTCTTGCAGATTTTAGCCAAAAAAAACCACAGGGCTTTAAGCTGGCTGGAAAATACAGGTGGGGTTTTTTTGAGTTCTGAATTTCATCTTTTTCATCTCCATCGTCATCTCCTGAGGGCCCAAGAGGACCGAGTCCTCCTGCAGGCAGTGGGAAGGAAGGTGAGGTGCTCCATCAGGCAGCACATCTCACGGAATCAGGGCCAGCTGCACAGCCAGGACTTGCATTTCATGTTAAAGGCGGTGTCACCCAAGGTTTCCTCATCTTTACCATTGATCCCCAGCAGTTCTGCATTTCTGCCCAAAACAGCACCTCGAGGAGTGTCCGTGTCCTGGAGGCACACTGCTTTTGACTTGAGTTTTTGTTCTTCAGAGAGCTCAGAAGATGAGAGTGAGTGTTGAATTTACATATGTACTTAAAAATGGTAAGACTGGGTGATTTTTACAGACTTCAGCTTTCAGTTTGACTGACAGGCAGTACTGAAGTGTGAAAAATGATGGAGATGCTACCAGAAGTTAAGCTTTTAATAAGAAGAAGATTGCCACCAGGATTTGTGTGGAGGTGTCATTCTCCTCATTGCTCCCAGCCACAGCAGAGTGTCTGCCTTGCATTGCAAAGTGTGTTTGCAGCCAATAGTCCAATAAGAGTCTTTTAAAATCAATAAAAACACCACAAAGAAGGGTTTAGCAGCCTCTGAACTACACAGAAGTGATCAGTGAGACAATAATAAGAAACCACAAACTTTACTGGTTTGCCAACACTTCAAAATATTTAAAACCCTTGATTTCATCTTTCCAGCTCCTTTAAGTCTTATTCTCTGTAACACTTGTCCAAAATTGTGACATCAGTTGTTTTGGTGACATTTATTGGCTGTCACTTTTTCACACTGCATTTATCAGAATCATTGGTAAATAGGTCTTTTATTCTATTTCTAAAATCTGATGTGTATTTTTACACATTTATTTGCATACAGAGAGGTTGTAAAGTCTCCATCCTTAGAGATACTTTAAACCTGACTGGGCTGATCCTCAACAACCAGCTCTGGGTGATACTTCTTTAAACTGGTCCATTCCACCCTCACCAATTCCACGATTCTGTGGTAAATCAGGGAGAATGTTCTCTTTCCTAAATACCTGTCCAGTAATTTTGAATCAGTAATTAAGTAATTTTTGAGAGCCTTATTTATAAAGAAAGCAAGAAAGACACAACAACAAAAAAACACTGATTTTTTTAATCTTTCCATCTGAACCTGAAAAGCAGGAAATGGTAAAAGCTCAAAAAGTAACATTTAATCCATGTCAGACCTGAAGGAAGAGATCCCTTCCATTGCTACCTCTCTTTTACCTTTTGCCATTGTCACCCACATGGGAGTGGAATCAAGGCAGCCTCTCCATGCCAGACACAATCCAGTGTCAATACAAAAATGGTTCTTGGTCCATTTGTTAAAAACAGTTGGAATAATTGAAGCATTCCTGAATTTTTAAGCAAGGGATGAGGGAAATTGCTTTAATTGTTGCAGCGGGAACACGTAGGTAGTGTAGGGCAAGGTAAGAACTCTTTAACCTAAATGTCATAATAAATTTTGTCAGACTGACATTTATTGGCCTGCAGAATAGACTCAAGATTTGGGGGCATGTTTTGTATTCAGGTGGCTTTGCTGTAGCTGGGACGTTTTACTGGGGAGAGCTGGACCCAGTTCCTTGGGTTTTTCTGGGGCAGGCACAACACATCCATCATCTGTCAGGGCTGTTTGGCTCAATAAAACAGTTTCACCCTGATGTCTGAATTTCTTTACTTGTGTGGGTTTAAATCAAATCCCCCAAGTTACTTGGACATGGTTGGGTTTGGGGTTTTTTTGTAGCTCACTGTTAATAATTGGTCGATCGCAGCTTTTCTTGTGGTCGCCTTGCTGACAACATCTGTCCAATCTTACTCTCTGTGGCCTCTTGGAACATTCACTTTTAACACCCACACAGAGAAGATATTTCAAGAAATTTCCTCTGAAGTTTATACAAAGTAAATAGAAATTTTTGCTCTGAAAAGTACTGCACAAAGCAGATCTTTCTTCATCAGTTCCTGCTGAAATTTCCTTGCATGCATTTCAGAGCTCCTGTGCTAAGAGCAGGGTCTCAACCCAGTAAAAGCATTAAATCTCAGGTTTGTGTTATATTGAGGAGTTTGTTACTTTGTTTGCTTTGAAAGTGACTAAATGGGACATACACGATGTGCTGTAGGTTTGCATGGCTTCAGGTTGTTATCTTAATAATTTATATGATTCATTGCTTTCTTCTGCTTTCTCCTGCACGTTACACACCTGCTAAAACCACATTTCTACAAATTGTCTGTCTTCTAAACAATGACCTGAACTGCAAACCCAGAGACACTGCTTAATTCTGGCTGAAGAGTTGCACCCTATCCAGAGAATCTCTAAACTTTGCCATATTGGTCTCAAAACCCCTTCCTTTTGATGGGTATTATCTTTTTAAATATGTATTTGTGTTTGAGAAAAGCAATGCAGAAATACAAAGATAGGTTTTACACATAATCTGTTTTACTTCCTGGGCTTTCTGGGTAGGTAAAGAGAAATAAATTTACTACAGGGTTTTAATCAGGCCTTTTCCCCTTTCTCACTGATTTTTGTTCCTTCATTTGGAGCACATTCCTTCTTACAGTAGTCCTGGCCTATTATTAGAGGCTTTTAAACTATTTTTTTTCCTAAATCACCATGTAATTAATAGAGTTAAATGTTTCTCTGCCAGTGAGGAGGCCTGGCAGAGTCTAAGCACTGTGGTAGTCTCTCCTTGAACTGCCTGTGTGCTAAAGTGCTTTTAGAATTATTCTATAATAAGCTGCTACAGCAGCTTAACCTTAAGCTTGAATATATACATTAAAGTCAGCGACTCTCCCACATGTTTAAGTGCTTTGCTGGGTGATGACATGTCAGTATAAAATTCTGTAAATATGCCTAAAGGATCAGGGTTAGTTATGACTTTCCCCAGTGATGAAAAAGGTAATACAAATACAATTCAACAAATCACGAGGGAATCACCTAAAAGGTCCAGATCAAGGTCCTGGGTGTGGAGTCAGGTCCCCACTGTATTGCTCAGCAGAATCTGCTCCTTTCAGCAGCTCAGAAATTCCACTGTCAGGTTTAAATTTCAGTCCAGTGTGTGAATGTGGGCGATTTTCTTCTCAGCAGTATCAAGCTGTGAAATATCCCCCTGGAAAAGGAGCAGCACCACCCCAATGTAAACTCACACTCCCGTTTCCAGAGCGGTGCAAGACGGGGAGCAGGCTCCAGTCTGAAGATCACAGATGTGCTTTGTTCTCACGAGTAAATATTTTGGAATGTCACAGTGGAAGACACTTCCAAATATCTTGTGTTCAGCGATTCTTGTCGTTTCCAGCCTCGCTCTATTCCTTTTCTCTGCATGGAATTCCATGCCCTGCTAGTGCGCCGTGTGCTGATTTCAGACATCCAGCAGACCTTGCCGATGCCATATATTTTTTATATAAAAAACCATGCAAAATACACGTCTTTTACTGAGGGGAGCTTCATCATGCTGCTTTCTTTCCAGGAGATAGCTGAGCTGAAGACAACCATTTCCTCCCTGACAGAGGAGAGCAGCCGGCAGCAGCTCGCGGCGGAGCAGCGGCTCCAGGAAGTTGCGCAGAAGTTGCAAGATGAGAAGCAGCAGCTGATGACAGATAATGACAGAGTAATCAAGGTAATCTGGGGATTTCAGTCGCTGATGCTGCTGCCTGGGTGAGGGTAATTAAAAGTTCTGAATGCAGGGATGGTTCCTGTTCACACAGTGCTCCCCCAGACGTCCCCAGCCCTTGGCTTTGATGGAGCTGATGACTCAGGCTCCCTCTCCTCTAGCTGATCCTATGCCTGCATAAAACGCCTGCATTTGGCAAATCTAATCCATCCACGTCAGTCAAATACTTGAATCTTTCCTGTTCTCTTTCTTTTTGTGCTGGCCCTGATGTTTTAGTGTATTTTCAGCACCTTTATGCTGTGCTTTCAGGGCTTGAAAGAGAGGAAAGGTGAAAAATTGGAGAGTGAGGCAGCAGCACGGCCTGGGCTGCAGCCTGGTTTTCACAAACCTTCCCAACTTTTGTGTTTAAGGCTGCACTGAAGGAAGGTTTGTCCTTAGCATCCACTGAAAAATACAAGCAAAGCCTGTGCTGAATGTGGGGGGCATAAAGCATTTGTTGTCTGTAGTTTTGTTTGTTGGATTTATACATATTTTTCATCAGAACTGCATTCTTTGGCCTTTTTCATTAAGATAAGGTATAGCCAGATTCTGTTCTTGCTGCTTTGACGCCTTGACTCAAAGTGGCTGCAGACAATCCCACCTGTGGAAATGAGCAAAATTATTTTTTAAACATATTTTCTTCTCAGAGCAGTAGAGAGCAATGGAAAAATACTGAAACTAACGTAATCTGCTTGTTTGACACAAAAGCACCTCATGCAAAGTTGTATAGAAGAAGGAAATTCCTTTTTCCTTGTAAAGACATTTACTCACACCAAAGAATTGCACTATTAAATGTACAAACCCATGAAAAAATCAACTCCTACAGTTTACCTAATTTTCTGTGCCTAAAAGATACCATGGAAGTTTTCAAATGTTGGAAATCTGTTGGATTATGGTGCAGTTAATGCTGTCCTCTGTATTGGAATGACTTGCATTGGGTTGGCATTACTGTCTCATCATCTGCTGAGTGTGCTTTTCTCTTTCTTTCACCCATTTTTTAATGATCATTACTTTTTCTTAAGGAAAATGTCTGCCTTTATTTGTGTGTTTGTTGAGGGACAGAATTTTCTTTCTGATCATTCTGTGGAAGGTGTAACTTTAAAAATGTTGGCTCTAAACCATTATCCCAAGGGAATCACCACAGGTAGGTTATTTTATCACCAGGCCCTGCAGATAGAACACAGGTAAATCCCATTATTTTCAGGTACAGGTGAATTTTTACCACTTGGAGACATGGACTGTTTGTAGTTCACTTTTCCAGTGGCCACCAAGATCTGCAGAAACCCCGTGACAGTGGAATCATCTTCCATAGAGTCAGAAATACACTGTAATTCAAGTTCTCATGGTGCCTTCTTGAGTTACATGTTGGAAAAACATGGTTTAGACTCTTTAGCAGCTTTCTTCTCCTGGTGCAAACTCCACTGGTGAATTTCTGGGTTCACTTAAGTTACATTCAGTGGAATAATTCAGCTGTTGGCAACAGCAGTTTTTGAACACTAATGATTATAGGTGGTATGAAACCCTTCTGCATGGAAATCTATTATAAACTTCATTTTGATGTTATTACCTCACAATGTAATGAAATCCATAAAAACCACAGGGAAATTCTGCACAGGATTTCTGAGCAGTGTCCCAGAGAGTTTTTAGCACTGGTGCTGGGAGTATGTTTTAAAAGATTTTGTCAACTTGGAGAAGAAATTGGAGGAGCTGTTTTGCTTGGAGTTCTTGAATTTTGTTTAGTTTCATTAATACCGTACTTTTTTTAAAAAAAATCTTTCTTTGAAACCACTGATTTAATGGAAATTTACTGAAATCCAGAAACCCAAGCAGAAAATTCCTAGGAAGCTAAAATGCTGTGTGTACTTCTGGAAACAGAAAAAGGTGGTTTTAATATTTGATCACTTCGTATTTTTAAGAACCACACATATTTCTAGGCAAGCATATGCAGAAATACTTTGGTTTTTATTAGCCTGGGGCAAAAAAAAAAAGGGGTTTTGGTGAAAATGGAATTCTGGATGTCCTGGAGATGGGGAACAACATCTAACCTAAGGTAAGCTGAAGACCTCGAGGGATGATTAAAGAAACATTCTACAAACAAAGCAATTCTTAATATAATGTAAGCCTTTGAGGAGACTCAGTGCAGTAAAAGCTATTGCAAATACTATCATTAAAAAACAGCCTTTGCTAAATATAACATTGATTTAAACTAACATTGAGGACCAGATTGCAATTTCCTCTATTGGTATTGGGTGGCTTCCTGTAAGACCTTCCAATTATTATTTCCTTTCAGAGGGAGAAATACATTTTTGCAGAAACTAACTGGCTCTCAGAGAAGTTTTGGATTTAGGCAGTAAAGTGATATCCAGATGTGGATGCCATAATACATGATTTTGATGTTAATTCAAATTCCTGACTCTCTTTGCTAGTAAAAGATTTCTGATTTGTTATTATTGCACGGTTGCATCCATCTCCTTGAACTCAATACTTTTTTAAGGTAGTATCTTAAATATTAGGCAAAATGAATAAATGAGACTTTCAAGGACATTTTGCTTCTTTTGACAACCTAAAAACCCAGTTTGAACAACGCTTTTTGGCTTCAGCGCCCTCAGTTTGGGTCAGTTTAAGACAAATGCATGAAGGCCTCTGTTGCAATGACGGACACAACCCGGGGAGGAGAGAGAGAACCGAACTCAGGAGTAACTAGAGAGAAATGCCTTTATTTATTTATATACCGAAGGGTTTTATACCCTAGGTCGTAGAAAGTCATTGGATCTTAGCTGACGACCCCTCAGGGCTATTGGCTAGATCCTAAAAGCACACATTTCCTAAACAATCCTTCAGACTAACAATAACAAAGTGCAAAAACACCTCACAGGTGCAAGATAGAAGAATTATTTACAGAAGCTCTCTGGCTGTTTTGCAGCTAGCTCTGTGAGAAAGTGAGAATGCTCACGGACACAGGCAGACACTGGAAAATCTCTCTGCCACCAAGCTTTCAGCACCCGCAGGCCTCAGCGCTCCGTGTTAGGCCGTGGTTGCTCTGGCCTGAGGGCAAGTCAGACTTGTCAGCACTCATAAAACCAGGACAGAACTTTGGCTCGTGGCGTTCCTGCCCTGTGGCTCGCGGGGTGGCCGCTCTGGGTGCCACGGAGCAGCAGCGTCTCGTGGCAGAGCCCGGGGCAGCTGAGGCCCGACCCCAAAAACCCAGCTCGCCCTCAGTGCCGCGGAGATGTCCCTGCTTTGGGCTTAGCAGGAGCTGAATTCCTTGGAGCAGAGCCCGAGGAGCCTGAGCCTGAGGGGACAGAGGGTCACTGTGCTGTGCCTCAGCTGTGCTCACCCCACAGATCAGGAACCGCTGCCTTGGGCCCCGGGATCTGCTGGGGTCGGAGCTGTGCTGGTGCCTTGCAGGTGTTCGGAAAATCTGCCTGCACTTCCATATCTGGGGCCCCTTCGTGGTGCTTCTGGCTGGGATTGCAGCTCTCCTGTAAAGGGCTGGGCACTGAGCTCTGGGGGTGTCTGTGCAGGAGCTTCCCTGGGCACTGAAGTGCAGGGTAAACTTATTTTTTTTTTTAAATTTTGTTCCTGCGATCCCTGTAGTGATTTACCCATAGCAGCCTGGAGCTTGATGATTCCAATGGTCAGAGCATTTACCAAACTCCTCTGCTGCTTTTGGTTACTGGACTGGGCAGAGCAAGAAGTTGGAGGCATCATAAAGATACCTCGAGGATATTTATGAAATCCCAGCCTTGGCTGTTTAGGCTTAGTTGTTTAGTTTTTTATGAAATCCTTTTGGATCCTGGGATTGAGAGCACAAAACATTTCCTGGGATTGGAACTGCAAAACATGTTCAGAGCATTTTAATGCTGAAGTTGATGGCCAAGTGGGGACTCCACATCAAAAAGTAGATTCTGGAAAGAAATAGATGATGGAGAGCATACAGTGACAAAGCCACAACAGAAAAGGGAGAAAATGTGGCTTTTTTTGCCAGATGAACCACAATTGTTGTTTGATTCCTGTTGCAGATTCTAGAATTCTGTTAAATCCCTGAATTAACACCAAAATTTCATTAGCAAAGCATGGTTGGAAGATGACATATTTCAACACTTTGTATGTCAGCCAGCTTATGATTAGATTAATTCTGTTAATAAATAAGACTTAAAAGATTTCTAGGAAAGAATGGCCTATAATAATGTTCCCCTTCATGTGAAAAATTTTGAAACAGTTGCTTTTCTTTGTTATGTTTAAAAATGTTGAGAGGGGGAAAAAAAGTCGAAGTGTTTTATAGCCATAGCAGAACAAAGGGAAAAATTTTGGGGTTTAAATTGTCTGGGCCTTTGTGGGCATTGAGAATTCCTGCCAGCCTATATTTGTTAGATGTTGTTGTATCTCGGAGCCAAAGGATCATTTCTTCTGCTAAGTACTGAGGATTTTATCAGCACAGGGAATTTTCTCTGTGCAACTATAAAAAGTATCAAATTTCTGTATCAAAAAACCTATGTTTTTAAAAACTTGATGCACAAACTAATTTTGCTTGTAGTTTTATTCCATTATCAGCCATGTTTATTAGCAAATTCCACTTGTAACTACAAATAATATTCTTTATTAAAAGGAAAAGCACATTAGGTCTCTGGGAACATTAACGGAGTGACTGCAGCCTTGCAGAGATATTTAGATTTTTTGTCCTCAAAACACCTTTTGGAACACCAACATTGCACTCTGCAAGAACCAAGGTTGGAGTTGGTAAGAAATAATTAATTCTAATTTATTGGTTTTAAAGTCCCAAGCAAAGGTAAATCTAAGTGGTTTAAATGCCCTTAATTAGTGCTTATTAAGGGAGGAGAGGCATCAGAGAGCACCCAACCTCACCTGCCCTGATCTGGAGCATTTTTGGTCCTGTTTTAAAAGTGAGGCACAGGAGGGCAGAGCCTTGACTTCACCCAAGGTTTGTGGCAAGGTGGAAATTAAGGCTGTAATGACTGGTGGTTCAGAAGACTTTTTTCTTGTGTGATAGCACAGAGGACATTAATTAGGGGGGAAAAAAAGCCCTGAAAGCTTAGTGTAAACTATAAATGAAAATCTAAAACTTAGGGTAAAGACATCTATTTTGTCAAGGGCTTTTTGGTGAGGGAGTCTTGGCTTCCTTTATTCCCCAGGATACACTGAGGTGGCAGAATCAGCTCCTACAACCTCAGCCACCAGCTCAGGATAAACTTTTGTCAACAGACCCGCATTATGGATTAGATTTTTTGACGTGTTTTGTTGCATTTTTTATTTTAATTAGGATGAAGGGGGGCTTTTTTGGTTGTTTTTTTTTTCTTTAGCCAGCAGTGCCTGTGAAAAGGAGGTCAGCATTTCGCTGTTGGCACTGGCTCATGGCTTGTGAGGCATCTGGTGAGAACATGCCCCACTGCTGGTGGTGGTTCTGTGGCCAGAGCCGTGCCAAACGCAGTCAGTCACCGAGCCTGGGAGATGTGCGTGTCACAAAGTTCTCCAGAGGGACTTCAAATCCTTCTAACTGCCTTTGTGGCTAAGCATTACCATGATAAACCATTTGGCATGGTGCACGAAAGGCTTGTAAGGGACCATCTTGGTGTTAAATACATGGAGGGCTTTTTCATGGATCTTTATTTCTTTGTCACTGCCTTTAGCCTGTAATAACACTCATAACTCTGCAGTGTCTTTTATTAGCAGGGAATTACAAGGCACCAGCACTGGTGCTTTAGCATTGGAAAGCAAACCTTAAAATTTACCAGGCAAATGACTTTATCTTGCTCGTAACTTCCTATATTCTGTTTGATGAGCAGAGGAAGTCATGTCTTCCAAAAGAATGGGTAAATTAAATCTGCAAGTCTTTTATGGCTTTGCTTTCTCTGTTTCATGGGGTCCAAGCTCTGAGGCACCTGTTTTTCGCAGTCTTTGGTGATGTAAATAATAGTTTCACCCCAGTTCTGTCTTTTAGGGAAATGAGGGTTTAGCCCTGAGGTTTTCAACTCTTGCTTCTGCTCTGTCTCATGATTCCATTACCTGGTTATCTTTAAAAGCCTGTATTGACACGTTCATTATAAATGATAATTAAAATATGCTGACTTTTGTGTTACCTTAGGTAGTTATTGATCACAACTGAAATTCTGATTTTAAAAAACTTCCTTTCAAAACCATCTCTCTTTTTCTGCTGCCACAGAAATGATTTCATTGTCTGAAGCATAGTACCTTCTCTTCAAAATTACAGGGTTTCAGATGTTTGGCCAGCCAGGCAATCCGAGTGGCTGAGCATCTGTAAGTACTTTATAATATCTTTGACATGCTTTGTGAGACAAAGAATTGAGTCATCTTTTTTTTTCCTGCAGCAAGCTTTGCACTCTGGCATTTTTCTTGACTTTTCATGTCTCAACACATTGAAGAACTTACCATGGCCAACAGCAAAATCAGACTTACAAGTTTTATAAAAGACTAGAGCTAGTGCCTGCCTTTTCCTCGGAACTACAGTCCAGATTTATCTGACAGCTTTAAAAGTTGGTATTTTTACTTTTTCCTACATTATCATTGTTGTCCTCAATGTTTTATTTTCCCTCCAGAAGGCACTTTGCTGCTTGAAGTCCTTTTTATTCCTTCTTAGCCCCAGAAGGGATGCCACCTGTCTCCAAATTATGGGGTTAAAGATTCTATAAATGCACAATAAAATATAAAGTCATATACAGGTAAACTATCTTGCTTTTAATAATGTGGACTACGGGAAAAATGAGGAAAAAAATTCAAAACCAGCCATAAAATTCACTGCTTTTAATTGACAAGACAGGAGTAATAACAATGAGATGGGTCCTAGGTAATTAAAAGGGTGCAGACAAAACACTCTTATTAGTAAGTGTTAAGTAATATTGATATGAGCCCACACAGCTTGTAAAGAAGGGCAGACAATGTCTAGAACTGTGTTATAAGAAAATGGAAATCAGCTTTTTTAAGGCTGCTGTGATGCTCAGAGTTTACTGCTGCATTTCAAAGACATTTTTCTCTCCAAAGAGCAGAAGGACTTTTATGTGGAGGAGAAAGTAGTGCTTAAAAAAGACAGAGCTGAGGAGATACCCAGGAGTGAGGAGGCAGAATGCCCGGGAGGAAGAGCCTGTGCTCCAAAGTCTGGGACTTTACAGGAGAGGGGGAAAAAAAAAAAAAAGATAAAGATAAAAACAAGTGTCTAATGCCGTCCAAAGACGGGGCATCTGTAAAACAGTCTGCGCACAGGGCTGTGTAGGCTTTCCAAGGGCTGTGCTTTGTTCCAGTTCCAGTGAGTTCCTGGAACGCAGCCTCCTTCCCTGCTCCTGGAACAGCCTTGACTGCAGGGCTTCTCCAGCCGTGGAGGTGGAAACACAATCTGTGTGAACCACGGATTCCACCAACAAAAGGGTGCCGGCGAAAGCGACGTCTTCAAAGCAAACCTTCCGCGGGCCGCAAGCGCTTACAGCTCTGCAGCGAAGGGTTTGAAAGCCTGGCACAGCAAGGCGAGTTGCAGGGTTTGGCAGGCAGGGGTTTGGGGATGTGGACCTGCTTTGTTATCACATCTCTTTTCCCTGAGATGTCTTTCTGACGGCGTGGCTCATCCCAGGGGCGAGCTGGAGCAGCCCCAGGTTGCCCTGGCTGATCCCGTTGTGCCTACACCACTGCCAGCATTTGTGTCCACATCCTTTTTTTGCAGAGCTGTTATGTTCTGCTGTAGGTTGCTTTTGGTTTTTGTGCTGGCTGCTCCGGGGATATCAGCAGGAGAGAGTCACTGAGGATTTCAGCTTTATGCATTAAAATGCTCCTGCCAAAATGAGTGTTGACTTTAGAAATCTTCAGATTCCACTTAGAATTTTCTGCTGGCTCTCCAGCTTTATATGTAACTGAAACTCAAGAAGATCAAATATCAAGAGTGTTTTTTAAAAAATGACTGGCTAACACTTTTGAATGGCAGATCACAGGGAAATAGAAATATCTTTGTTAAACTTCCCATTTTCATAATAGTTGGACTTTTCTTAAGTGTATCAAGAGAAACGTGGAGAATCTGATACCTGTGCATGGTAACTATTTACAAATATTTAAAGGCAGGGTAGGAGAAGAATCAAGTGGTCAGTAGCACTCTTAGACTTTTTGAAAGGCATTGCCTTAATTTTCTATAACTGGAGTGTTTTTTCCATCCAAAATGAAAATACCTATTGTTTTGTTAGCATTAAAAGATTACTTACAAAGAGCTACAAAAGGAAAGCAGCCAAAGCTGCCATATTCCTGCCACTTTCTTGCGTCAGCGGAGTTGAGAATAAAAGAACTTTCCAAGTTACAGCACTGCACTTGAAAAGGGAAGAAAGTCTGCGGCGACTTTTATCTGTGTATTCAGCAGATCAGGTGGCAAACTCACCCCCAGAGCCGAGCAGGGGAGCAGCTCCTGCCTTTCTCTGGAGCCCTGAGTGGTGTGAAACAGCACCAGGTACGACATCAAAAGGTCCAAATAGGAGTGTAAAGTTTGGGGTTTTTCAAAACACCTGTCTAATTAGCTCAGCTTGGTGTGTGCCAGCTCTAGCTCTGACTTTCTCACAGTTGTGTGCTCAGCAGAAGTGGCTTTTTCATCTCAGAGATTTGGGTAAGAGTTTAAACCTACAAACACTGTCACCAAACCTGACCCGTCGGCTCCTCGGTACAAACCTATCCCATTTCCTCGTGCATCAATCGCCCCATTGTGCCCAGCTGGAAAAGGTGAGGTGGAGCTGTCAGCCAGTTTTTTCTAGAGGGACGAGATCATTTTAATTGAATGTTATCATCAGCCAGTCCTTGTGGTTTGACATGGATTCAAAGTGAAGCTGCTCATCCGCTTAGAGAATGCGTAGGCACTAATGGAATAACCTCAGCGAGTTTTCGGATGCCTCCATCCTCAGGGAAATTGGTTTGACTTGCCCTTCAGTGGAAATTTTGTGTACTGTTGGCAGCCAAAATAGCACTGGAGTCCAGAAACAGGAAAAAGTCTATTCTGTGTCTCGTTCTCTGCTCCTTTTCCCACTAAAATTTGTACAGTGAATATTTTCTGTTCATACACCTTGTTACCTTGCAGCCTGAGGAATTGCCTCTATGTGCTCGTACAGCACATGTGGGTATAATAAGATGGAAAACTAGATTAGTTTTATTGAAAATATACTCTATTCTTTGAGCCTGTTGCACGTGGATTTCCTGTCCATACTCCATCCTGCGTTGGAGTGTGGGATGCCTTTCCTGGGAGCAGTTCACTGTTGCTGATTCTTGCACCATCATGTCTTGATTCGCTGATGAACAGGATCTGAGACAGTAAATGTTTGATTTGTTGACCCTTGAAAACATGCATGAGGAAGACTGAGGACTTCAGGCTTATGAGGAAGACTGTGAACCTCAAGGCTGAAGCTTTTTCTGCAGTGTTTCTGTGCAGGCATCTGTAGTTCTGTATCTTCAGCCTCTTCAGGAAGCCTGCCTGATTTATGGGGCAAAGAGAGTTCACCTGTTTTCTTCTTCAGGGGTCTGTCTGTAAAATTTATTCTCAGGAAACTGGAATAAGTGTTGCCTACAGGATAAAATTTAGGACTTTAAATGAACTTCTTGGCAGCATCCCCTCCAATACTGCCAGATAACAGAGGAGTGGAGGAGCAGTAAAGCAGAGATGAGTCAAGCACAACCAAAACCTTACTCCTCCGAGTAAGGAGGAGGACACAACCACTTTTTAACTTCTTCTGTTGCTAAAACTGTCTCTGCTTATTTTTAGTTTAAGCTTTCACCGCACTGAAGTCAATAACTTCAATTAAATCAACGTGTTTTAATAATTATGAAACCAAATTCTTCAGCGCCGATGCACCTTCACGTACAAATCTAATTCCTGATACAACACCAAGAGTGACCTGCAGTGATGTTGGGACTGCCTTCACCAGCCTGGAGAGCCAACTGTGAGACCCAAAATTTGTATTTCCAGTGTTAAATTTGTCTCCTGCATTTGGCACCTCCAGAGAAATAAATCCTCAGTGAAAACCCCGGATTGCCAATTATGAAGAGTTCATTAAGATTTGCTGAAGTTCAAAGCGAAAACACCAGTTCCTTGCAGGTCAGGGCAGCTCTTCTAATGGTTCCTGCTTTGCCTCCAGCAGCAGCTCATCCCCAGAACCTGTTTATTTTTCTGCCAGGGCTGTTGGCAGGTGAATAGAGTCACATCAGATCACCTCACTTGTATTTTATGCTGGAAACCCATGCCCTGGATATGCCGTTTTCCTGGCCCAGCATGGCATGAGATCATGGATTTCAAACCAGGCCGTGTTGGCCTTAGAAGACAAAACATGCAATGCCCTGTTCACTTCCCTCTTGAGATCTGCCAGGAAGTCCCAGCTCAGTTTTGCCCTGGGGTTTGCTGTCTCACAGTTCAGATCATCCCAAAGGAATAAAGCCTGGTGTGGGGATGGAGGAGAGCATCACTCATCGTGTCCTGAAAACAGATCAGATCATTTGTGATACAAAAAGGACTGGATGCAAGTTCTTCTAGAACCAGATCGGGGGAAAACAAACCAGTCCCTTTTCTAGGGAAATAATTAGTTAGGACATGGCAGCACTAAAACTTCATGCAGATATCCTGTGGTTTAGGAAAACACATCATTTGTGCACTTGCCAAGTGGGCAGTGGTGCTGGTCCGGACTCACCCATAGAATCATTAAGGTTGGAAAAAACCTCTGAGATCACTGAGTCCCTCCAGGCTCCTGGGAGTCGCTGCCTCAGCAGCACAACATTTTCATTTCAGTAGGAGTTTGTGCTATCTCTCTGTACTAAAATTGTTGGGAAGATGTTAAACCCTGAAGTGCTGTAACGTTTTCCTTTCCATTTCCCACGTGAGTGCCCAGGGACTGCTGTGAGCAGTGGTACCATGGTCCAGCTTGGCTTTTTCCCTCCTGTTGCCAGCGTGACTCCCCTGCCACCCTGCACCCACCTTTCCACAGCAGGATCCAACCTGGAGGATTCCCAGAAGAGGATGTGCTCACTCAGGGAGGGATGATGCCCACGAGGAGTGTCCAACCCCCTGCACCCACAGCGGGAGCCCCGGGCACTCTCCCTGCTCTGCTCTCTGCCAGGTTTGTTATGTAAGAAAGGGTAAAAGTACAAACAAGAGCACCGAACATGAAAAGTGAGTTTGTTTGCTTACCGAGAAGCCTGGCAGGGGCAGAATGGAACTGTATAAATAAAAATTCAGGCTGACGAATGTTAGGTACCTGCAGGAACACCTGCACCACTGGACCAAGCCAGGACTCTGCAGGCAGCTGGAAGGAGAAATCTGTGATGTGCATTGCCACTCTCTGGCTCCAGGAAACAGCTGTGTGTGCTGTATTTAAATTCCTCTTACTTTTGGTTCTATTGTCAATATCATTCGTGTCCTTTCCAGTTTTGCATGTGTAATTCAGCAAGGTAGAACAGCAATTACTGAAGACTCTTTGACAATTTGGATATTATCAATGGATTTTAATTGTCTGCCTGGAAACACCTTTGACCACAGCCGAGCTCTGAGCCCCAAGGAGCGACTCCTCCCTGGTGTATGTTTTCTTGGTCCTACCAGGGCAACACATCCCTTCTACTCAATGTTTGTGTCTGCTCATAATCATTCTATGGAAATGTGCATTTGCACATCAAGTTTGGTGTTGCTGAGCAGTCGTTTGTGTTTCTAACTCAGCTTCCGTGGTGGGAGTGAAGAGCTGATGTCCTTTCTCCACCTCAGTAGAGGCCCAGCTCATTTGTGCTTCCCTGTCATATCCTGAACTAGACTGAGGTTTATGCAGCTTTACCAATACAGGAATTCTTAGTTCTTTCACATGGTGCCATATAATGTTTTTCCTGCAGTTCTTGTCTCAGTTGTGATAAGGGAAAGTTTTTGGGGTGCATGAAGTAGCTGTGCAGGTTGTATGAGAGATGTTAATGTGTAGCTGCACAAATGAGAAACTCATGGGGCTTCAGAACCTGACCTGTTTTCTCTTATTTTTAATGCTTTTGCATTTTAAAAATGTCATCCGTGTAGGAATATTTGGAAATATTTACATATATTTTTTAAAAAAGCTTTTTGTGCTTTTTGGGGGTATTTCAGCTGCCTTGCCAGGACCCTGTGGGTGTTCCTGGGAAGCAAAAGCAGGAGGATATCTTGGGGATGCTTCTTAAATTCACAGGTAACTCAACAGAACTTGTGCTGTGTGGGACTGAGATCCTCTCCTGCCTGTGCCTTTTCATGTAAGACTTTTCTGCCACAGCAGAAGGATCTTCACCCTGAAACAGCAGAGTTTCAGCTCAAAACTGGGTTGAAACAGACTTAAACAAAAAAAAACCCCCACAAACAAACAAACCCCAAAAGCACTCAGTGCAAATCAGATCAGCTTTGTCACAACAGTGATGACAGCTCTTGACACCCCACCAAAACTGTATCTGAGGCACAGCAATAACTTTGGTGGGTGTTTTTCCCCTCTTATCCTCTTCCCAGCTTGCCTGTGTATGAATTTCACCTTATTCTTACCTGTACTGGAGGAACTATCAGCACCAAAAGGTGCAGCACGGGCTTGAATGTTTAAATAATTGTTTTTAAGGGAAACAAACCAAATAAATTTAAACTAGACAAATTCTGATTTTTTTTATTGATGATTCCAGTTCAGCTGTAAAGAATAGAACAGAGTTAAAGACACAGAGTGGTGAGGACTCCCAGAAATGAGTTATGCAGGAATTACAGTAAAATGTTTTGCACAAAAAGCTAGCAGAAATACTTGAATAGGTCGTGGAGCCTGACATTGTTCCTTGCTATCTGTGTATGTGTCTGTCTATCTGAAACATTCTGCACTTCTTTTGTAGAGCTCTAAAATGGACGGAAAAACTTCTGAAGAAACTGAAATAGATCTTACCCATGTCTAATTTGAAAAAAAAAAAAAGAACTTAAAGGATTTTAGAAATGTTTAGAAACATTGGCATTATGACAGCAAGAATCTCTGTCGTAACGTCATATGATTAACTAGATCAGAAACGTTCTGGGATGTTCTGATCAGTTATGTTAATGCCTCTTTTAAAAAGTATAAAGCTAATGCTCTATAAAATAGATACTTGAAAAACAGTTTTGGTTTTCCTCAGGCTACTGAGATTAGAGTTTCGTAATCTGTTTGACCAGCTGCAGAGGACGTTCTGTTTCATTTTTTCTTTTTAAGTAAATGAGCTTCATCTCAACATGATTAAAAAGTTTAAAAAAAGAATCAGGCTTCAAAAATGCTCCTTTTTCACACATACTTTTAAATAGGAGCAACTGCATTGTCATGTCTTGTTGCAAATGTAATTGGGTTGGAGGTCATTAAAGACTTTGAATAAAAGAGCTTCCAAGTTTCCAAGTGTGCATCCTCCCCTGTCAAGAATCACCCCATTTTTGGCTTCCAGACATAATTTCAGCAGATATTACTTTGCTGCCTCTCACATCTCACATGTGTTGAGTCAAGCTCGCTCTTGTTCAGTTCAAAAAGCAGTGGTTTGCCTTGCGAGTTAATTTTGTTGATTAAGGTTACTTTGAAAGGTAAAAAGACATTATTAGATTTCTTTGTGTGTGCCTGTGTGCGAGAAAATGTGTGTTATTTTATGTAATAGGAGAATTGCAGCAATACTGAGCACTTGATTGCACAAAATAAATAGCTTTTCTTTCATTCTTACTGAGAATCAGATTGGGCTATTGATTAAAAATATCTGAGCTTTTCATATTTCTGTTTTAAAAAAGCATAACAAAATAAGAAGCTGTTAGAAATGTTTCTATTTCCATGTCCTCGTGTATCCGTGAGGAGCAGTGCATTTTAAAGAGACATTTGTAGAGCACCAGGGGTCTGCTGGAGCCTCTGGGCTGGCTCCAGGTGTGAAGTATCCAAACACCCACTTAAAGTGGCAGTTTGGTGATAAACCTGGTTGGGAATGAAGCCCCAGGCAGTGGGGAGATTGTCTCATTCAGCGAGTGATTGATAAATCTGCTTTATCACTGCCTCGTTCAGCGGGTGATTGATAAATCTGCTTCATCACGACTCAGGCGTTCTCCAAGTCATTGCAGGAAATTCTGCCTGAACCCCTGATGTTTGTTTTTGCAGAGCTGTTGTTAGGAGTACAGCAAGCAGCAGAACCAGATGTTTTGCTGGTTAATTTGTATTCACAATAGCAGTTTTTCACTAGCACAGCGTTGACGCGATGTTTTAGACGTTTAGAGCATCAAAAATTCAAGAAGTTGCCTGAAAATGTTGAAGCTGACATCAGGTCTTCACAGGAAACCTGCTCAGAGAATGGCAGACTCCTCGCCGTTCCCTTTGATTGCTAAGTGTTTAATAAAAAGCAAATTAGGAAATGAAAATTGTCTCGTGGATCAATCAGGCGCAGCGGTTCCGCCCGCTCAGCATTATCTGTCAGACATGAACCTGATTGGGAATGTTGTGTTTTGTATAATAGTCTCAAAATCAGACTGAAAGGTTGACTGAAAAAATACCTGATGTATTTTGCGTGTGCTCTGAGGCTGAGAACAAACTCTGCAGTTCGAGTTTTAATAACTTGGGGGGAGCTAAGAAACTTCAAAAGCTTCGTGATAAATGTTTTTGACAAAGCGTCAGCTGAACATTAGGCAGAATCATGGTAAATCCTCTCATAAGTGGTTTAAAATGGAGTTCTGAACTTTTCCTTCGTAAGTGTGTGCTTAAGATGTCATGGTATCTTTGGATTTAAAAGATTCATTTTGTCTGGTAAATGTGCACCATTGGTGTTTCTGCCCAAACCTTGGCGAGTGCAAGGGGGAAGCAGTTCAGGGCTTTTCTCCTTTCAGCAGCCTCTGCTCTGCTCTTGACCATGACACTCGTGGGGGCTGGAAAAATGGGGAGGCAGTGTCAAAGTAAACAACGAAATACTCCAGGTAAATATTACAGTGAATCTTCCAGCTGACAGGCTTTTGAGTGGCTTCATCCCAACAGCCCCAGAGCGTCCTGGTCGTAGGCAAAGCAGTGCTTGGACATGGCAAGTGCTTGCTGGGTTTTGTGGCCCGTTGAGAAAAGCAGATGAAAGCCAGTTTATTACAGCCTTTGAACCTTGCCTCCCTCACCCTCCTGTCACCTGAGCCACTAAAACAAAGCAAAAACAATTCCCTCCTTGGCTCCCCTGACAAAAAGTGCCCGACTTTACGATTTATGCTGCTTTTCTCTTTGAACTGTTATCTCTGCAGGACCTTATGGCATCCTTTGCTTTTCAAAAGAGTTGGGTTTATAATGTCCTGCAGTGAAGCCTTGACTCAGCAAAACGCTTAAGCCCCTGCCTAATTTTATGTCTACAAATAGCCCTGCTGGTGCCATTAAGGTGTTTTAGGGATATATCTTAGAATCATGGAGTCTTGAAAAGATTTGGGTTGGAAGAGACCTTAAAGCCCATCTCATCCCACTGCCATGGGCAGGGACCCCTTCCACTGTCCCAGGCTGCTCCCAGCCCCAGTGTCCAGCCTGGCCTTGGGCACTGCCAGGGATCCAGGGGCAGCCCCAGCTGCTCTGGGCACCCTGTGCCAGGGCTCCCCACCCTCATGGGGAGCAATTCCTTCCTAATAGGGCAAAACAGAAAAATGATCCTAAACCTTCGGTCAGCTCAACTGAGTACGTACAGAAAATGCTGAAAATGCATCAATATCTTACAGGAGTAAAGCAGGGAAAAAGTAGACATATTGACAATCCTAGCAGTGCTCAGGTGATCTCCAAAAGGCACCAATCCAGATGAAGTCTGATGTGGAAGTGTCATGGGGCTGCTCAGGAGCTAATGCTGATGATCCCAAGTTTATAATGTACTGCCAGTCAGTCTCTTGCCTATAAATTGTCAAAAATGAAAATAGCTTATGTTAGAGCCTGCCACCCTGCAAAATGTTTGCATATATTCTTCTTTTACGTTAAATGACCTACTTTAAACTTTTTTCCCTACTGCTGGAGAGACTTGGTTCTGTTCCTAGAGTCAAATTATTCCTTTTCTTCCTGAACCCCTTTCTTTCTTTCTTCCCACAGTCCCTCAAGGGAAGGATTTGTCAGATTTCCCAGGGGCATCTCCTGCTGGCAAATCTCTGAAGCCTTAGCCTGGTGCAGCAGGGAGCTGCCTGGCTGGTGGGGATGGGCAAAGCCCCCAGCTTGGAGAATTTCACAAGATCTCCATCCCCGTTTTGAAATGTCAGCAAAGTGATCCAAACTTCCCAAAGTGCCATGGTCTATATGGGAGCTCACATTATTCCAAGTGGGAGTTGCTGAATTCTGTGCCTTTGGAAATTACGCCTTTTATCTCATTCCTGACCAAGGAAACTTTTTTTTTTCCATAATGGCAGCAGAAAATGGGCAACCAGCTCTTGTAGGGACGCATTTACAAAGGTATTACCAATTTGCATTTTCATTCCGTGTTGTAATTCATGTTCACTCTTCATGAAACAGTGTTTAGTGGTTAAAATTAAATATTAGGCATGAAGATTCACAGATTAGCTGCCATTGCACATAGGACACTGTGAAGTCTTTGCAGTTCTTCCCCTTTCCCCCACCCATCCATGGCTGTTCCCAGCTTCACCAGATCCCAGAGCTGGGCTGATGGTAACAGGCTGGGAGGTCAGTGAAAGTAAAATAGGAAAGACAGATGTCAAATATCACTTAAGGCGTTTTAATTTCTGTTCCTGCGGAGCAATAAAGCCTAAATTTTCTGTACAGTCATAATAGCAATTGTAATGTACCTATAGGATAGAGAAATAATTCGTGTTATTAAACACTGTGACTATTTTCGGTGTGAAATAATAGATTTTCTTTTCTCTTGCAGTAATGTTGGCCCCTGCATATAGGTTGTGGAAAACTTTGTTTGCAAAAACAAAGCCATTGTTTTAACAGAAACCACAGAAATTCTGCCTTTCATATTGAATCAGTAGCATAATGAGTCGTGGAGCAATAGTTCAACATCAAAGGAGACTTTTTGGATATATAGTGTGTTGCAACAACAGCGAAAAAGTTCCCACCAGAAAGGAATTTTGCCATATGTGAACAGCAAACATATGTATTAGGTTAAAACCAGAAGATTTCCTTCACTTTGCACCAAAACCAAGAGAGAACTCCAAGTACAGAGGGTTTTGTTTGCAGTGCCACAGGCAGGAGCTCAGCAAAACCCCAAAAAAAAGCATTGAGGATGCCCCAACAATTTGGCTCAAACGTCATATTTCACTTTTTAAAACACCCTTGTTTTTCTCTGACTCATGGCATTACATCAGTGGTCTTCACAGATAGGTTTGCCCAATTTATTTATAGTGGTGATAAACCCAGATAAATTTATTTATCACCATGAAATATTTTTAGCAAAATTATTGATTGTTTTTAGAAATCTGGATGAGATTCTTGGCTGCTTCCTTTGGATAGAGTTGTATTTGTCTCTAAATTGTGAGACCACTTAATGTCAAGAAGTTTTTGCCCAGACAGCCCATAATTCTGGCTTCATGGAGGGATAAAGATTTTGAAAATGAAATGTTTGAATGACAAAATTTTAAAGCATCTCCATGTGTATTTCTGGAAGAAGATTCGCTTCAATTTTTATTAACATTCACATGGGGATTTTTTTTCTCAAAGTTCCAGAGATTTTCTTCTCATGAACGGGGAGAGAAAACACATCAATGGATGTAATTTGAATTTAGAAGGCACTTAAAGAGAGGCCTGTATTGAGAATTATTGTTGGCACATGTTTTGAGGATGTAAAGTGGAAGCCTTCTTCTGTGGGCATTAGTAAGGAGATAATTAAGACTACAGTAGGTAATTAGGGTAGCTTTTATTACTGCATCTTTCATTAACTAATTATATTAATTTGGTAACATTTGAAAAATTCTTTGAAGATGAAAAGTGCTAACTCTCACTACCTTTAGTGGTAGCTTTACTCTGCACTGGTCGTAAATTTCCAGGGCTTTTCTTGATACAGATGCACATCCATGTGTGCAGAGTTGCTAATAAAAATTACATATTTCTAATTAAAAAATACTCTGACATTTCTGGCATAATCTGATCAGCATGAGCAGCAACTTTTCTGCTGTCACCTTCTGTTTTGAAGTGAAAATACATTGATATTTAGTGGTTTTTTAGAAAATTTTCCTTTTCTTGAAAGTTTCACTTATTTATTCAACCCTCAGAGCAGAGGGATAAATGGTTGTGATCCATGACTTCCCATCGATGTGATGGGATCAGGAATCAAGCCTTGTCTGCTCTCAGGGACACACGAAAAATAAGAAATTATTTCAGGTTGAAGAAGCAAAACATCTCACCTTTGTAAATTGTTTCTTCACGATAATAATCAGTACAAAGAAATTAAGAATTGTAATTGTTTCAGTTCATGTAAGTCTTCAGAACTGAACTTCCAGGGAATCCAACACTTTTTAAAAATATCCCATGGTTAAAGGATGATCAAATCAGTTTTCATCTATTAAAGACCAAATCCTTCCTACATTCCCGTTCCATACTTGTTCCTGGGATTCTTCGAACTCTTTCTCTTACCAGCTTTTAGTTGATTTAGATTAAACCCTGCAACTAACACCAAAAATTAACTCCTGCCTTGACAAGGGATGTTGGAATGCTGGCACTGCACCTTTTTGTCTCTTTAGGGCTCCTTGTCAAAACTCCGTGCTTTACGAGTTGGGTTTTTTTTTTAAAAAAACCCTTTTTCCCCAGCCTCAGCTGCCCCTCAGGTATCCCATGGAATTCCTCTGATCCCGTGCATTGTCCCAGCTTTCCTGGAGCCTCACAGGCCCAGCTCCACCCGCAGCATCCCTCGTGTGCTGCTCCTTTGGGGCTGGGATGAACCCCACTAAACGTTCTGCTGCAGAAAACCCATCCGCCGTGGGATAACGGGGGGAGTAAAAGGTGCCTACCCAGAAATGCAGCTCAGAGGTTCCTTCCTCCCTCCACATCAGTGTCCAGCAGCTCTGGAGCAGTGGCTGGGGTGGATTCATCCACAAACTCCACTCCAGATCCCAAAATCTGCCTGGAATATTCCAGCGGCGCCTTCCCAAAGCCGTCGCTTTTCCCTTCCATCCTTCCCGTGCCTCTCAGTGCTGTGTGAGACCCAAACAGTATGATTTTATTTTAGGATCCTTTCCATTTTTAGAAATAAATCAAACGAGTTTTCCCTTTCTCCAGCTGTAATTCACCCACATTGTTGCAGTGGAGCTTATTATCTCATTTACATTTTTAAGAGCTTTTCAAAGTGTAGGATATCTGGGCTGGAAAGCAAAACATTTAAATTCTTTGTTCTCTGGCCAACGCAAAGCACTTCCAAGGTCAGGTATGGTGTAGACATTCAACAGCAAACATGTTTACCTGGCATTTGAAAGCCTGTTTAACTGAAAAAAAAAGAAAAATATTGTCTTTATAAGAGTGATGCAAGTCAACAGCACAGCTGAGGGACGGGGATTCATTCTGAACCTGGAAAAATTTAACTAAGTAAGTTAAGTTTTGTTTTCTGTTGAGGGGGAAAAAAAAGCCTCTGATGTTTAAAAATTGGCCCAGATTTTTATTTTTAATCCCTTTTTCTTCATCTCAGCAGTTATTAATCATAAGTTCTGCTGCTCTTTGGGCAAAATGTGACACTTGGAAGCCGTAGAATAAAAAACTGCATTTCTAAACAAAACAAAACGACACGAAACATTGTTTAATTTTACAAAAGAGATGTTCTGGGGTGTACCTGGGGTAAGTCCTCTGCTGTTTTTAAGAGTATTCTACATGGCAAAAGCTTCCCTGTCTGATTCAGAGGAAGATCTGAGGTTCTGGCAGCTTCAGGAATTGCCATCAGCATTCAGGCTCTGGCCACTGTGTGTGAGGCTTTTTGACTACAGAGAGAATTTTCAGTGTGATCTTCAAAAAGGTGCATTATTCATGACATCTGTCATGATCCCTCCTAGAAAATTAAAATCACGGGCAACAAACTTGCTTACTTCTAATTGCTGTTTTCAGAGTTAATCACATGCAGGAATCTACAGCAGCCATGAGATTTTGATGTTACTTTTTCATTTTGGCACGGCTTTGATCAAATGTTGAACTTTTGGTTTTACTTTTTTTGCCATTGTGCTGATAGAATAGCTGGAATACTCCAATGAACATTAATTACTCGTGGAATTTCTGCAGCACAGGAATAGTCCAAAAAGGGTCCAGTTAAAGGTATTTGTGATTGATCCAAGGAGGTTTTTTTGCCATCCCAATACAAAACCTGCCAACAGCCAGTTATGATGTGATTGGAAAAGTCTGTGAGTTCATACAGTAAATTCTGGTTTGGACAAATGGTGAATGGATAACTGGAAGAGTTGTTAGTTTGCTGTACTTACATGCTATAGTAAAAATACCTTCTTTCTAAATTTAAATTTAAGACATTTTCTGCTCTCCTAATGAAATAAAACATGTGTGCTCCGTGCTGGCAAACAGTGTCTAGAGTAGGTGAACCAAACAAAGGCTGTGCTATCTGAATTTCCCAAATTAAATGACTTTCAGATGCATTGCAAACCCTCTGATTTAAAGGAACCTCGCATTTTATCCTCTGCAGAAGTTTCTGGTAAATAAGAGGAGCAAAAATGGAGAAGTGAAGGGAGGAAGGAGCAGGGCCTCAGTTCTCTTTGCCTCCGTGGGGTTTCTGTCTTGGGCAGGAGCAGTTTGAGATCCCGTTTTGCACTCAGGACCTGCAGATGGGGGTGATGCAAATCTGTTCCCTGGCACAAACACAAATACACATCCTCACGTGTATTTGTACATTTCAGTGCTCTCTCTTGGCCAGCTTCGAAGGCCTGTGAAAGGGTCAAACTTGCTCGTGAGCACAAGGGAAGGACGAGTGATGCGTGATGAGGTTTCCTCCCTCCTTATTTTTCACCGTTTGGGCTGGAAAAGCTGATGCTGAAAGAGCAGGAGAAGATGGGTCATACTTTGTACTTTATCCAAAATGTGCTCCAGGAACGTTCCTGAGAGTCATCCTGGACTGGATGTGAATGGACACTTCGGGGTTATGGCAGGATTTTTGTCACATTAATTGAGTTTTTGGTGATCTTCGTGATACATGGAATGACTCTGCTCCTTACTGCATTTCTGCATTGCTCATTTTAGCTTTTGTGCTTGTTTGTGTTTTACCTCACAAGATAGATATACAAAAAGCAAACAAAAAGCCTGCAATTCACACATAATTCCCACATATATTTCATTATATTAATGCAAATTCCTGCTACTGCAAGACTTGTTGAGTACTGAAGACAGGTTATGTATTCAAAGCCTGGATTTCAACATTTCTCAGAAGCTCTGATAGCATAAAAGTCCCTGGGCAGATCTGAAGTTCATGCTTAGGTCTGGTTACAGTTTTTGGCATCAGAACATGTAACAGTCTTACAGCTATAAGACTTTAAAGTTAATGCCTGGCATCACTTCAAAACAGCGTGCGAGATCTATCACAAGTAGTCCTCTTATCTCAATAGCAATTTCATCCTGTAAATTATTGGAGAGTGCAGGATTTCGGTGCTGTGGAAAAGAGCAAGGCATTTTTGCTGTTAAACCTTTGCACCTCGAGGACTTTCAATGATCCTGAGTCGTGCCCAGGTACCCTGGCTGCTGGGAGGAAGCAAACATGAACCTCATGGCAGGAGCTGCAAAGCTCCCTCCGTCCGTGGGGCTGTTGGTCTCTCCTCTCAAGGGCAAGGCAGGGGCACCAAGGGAGGTTGCAGTTGGATATTAAGAAAAATTTCTTCACTGAAAGAGTGGTCAGGAACTGGAACAGGCTGCCCGGGGAAGTGGTGGAGTCACCATCCCTGAACTGTTCAAAAAACAAGTGACCGTGGCATTTCACGATGCAGTTTAGTGACCACTGTGGGGTTGGGCAAAGGTTGGACTCGATGGTCTGGGAGGTCTTTTCCAGCCTTAATGGTTCTGTGATTCCAGGGTGCTCTGCAGAAGCTCTCTGTGCAGCTGAGCTCTTTCAAAAGCAGCACTGGAGGCTCCTTCAGTGGCATTTGCAGCACGAGCCCCTGCCTGGGTCCAGCCCTGTGCTGCTTTTCACTGATGGGTATCAATGCCCCCATTTCCTGCCATACAAAAGATAACTCAAAATATTCCCTTTCTGCAGCCACAGCCGCCTCTGTGCTGGTGTCAATCCCCCATCCACATTGTGCACTTTGCTTGGAGTCAGCACTTGCACTCAACAATGCCTTTATTCAAGCTGACAACATCACTAAGCTTTTAGTAAATGTGTAAGTAAATGTTAAGCGTGTATTCAAACATCCAACAATGAGTAGGAAACTTTCAAAAACAACAACAAAAAAAATCTTTGAAACTCTGTATTGTTTGTTTGGTGTGTATCTGTTAGAAATAACACAGGCTATCATTTCCTTGGGGCACGCTGTTCCTTTGTTAAGCATGTAACAAAAAGATCAAGGCTCTGAGTGACTGCTGGAATAAAAATAAATATATAAGGAGAACAATCATGACAAAATGAATTTGTCGATGCATTTTATGAGCTTGGTTTAGGAGCAATTACTTCTGAACTAAATAAAGATTGGGTAGTTGTGGTAAAGTGACACGATCATAATATTCCTTTTATTTATTGCCATTTATACTTCATTTGTAGATCACATTCCAGATTGGACTACAGGGCAGGAGGGGAGCCCCTCATCTCGGCCAGCATCCCATTTCAGTAATATGGAATACATTTCCACTGCAAATTCCAGACATTGTTTTCCAGAGAGAGGATTATTCTGGCTTAAAGCAAAAACTGTTGGTACACGGCGAAACTGCTCCTAAGAAGCTCAGGTTGTTCAGATAGGATGACCACAAAAACCTGAGACATTTGCAAATGCAAAGGTTGAAATACTTCCCATTTCCCTTCCAGTCTTTGAGGGTATTTATTACATTTTTAGGATGGATAGTCTATAAGAAGATAGAAAAATAATATATTTTTAGGATGAGTAGCCTATAATAACCTAGGACTTTTAAGATGTAACTACTCCTGTTCAATCAATGGTCCCACCTGTGCAATATAACTTTTTTGAGTGGCCAAACTGCCTCTGTCCCATCTTGGCACCACGTTCAGCTGGACTCACAGTGCTCCACTTCCTTCCCCAGCTCGTTGGAAGACGTGACCTGGAAGTTTTGCTGCCACCCCACGTTTCTCACGTGTGCTTTTGCATCCCTTGCTGTCGTTGCAGGCCTTGCAGGACGAGGTGGAGAATTACCGTGGGCAGGTTTATGATGCTCAGAGGAGGATCCACCGCAACGAGCTCAAGGCCCAGGAGCAGGTACTGGCTGCTGTCCCCATCCCTTGAGCAAGGAGGTGCAATGGTTAAAAATAATCCCTTCCTTCAGAGCAAAAGCACATATTTCCCTGCAAAATTCTCAGCTAGCTTTCTTTTCTGTTTTGTTGGTAATAAAAAAGAGAATTAAACTGTCTGAACCCTTCAGGCAAATACTTATCTGCTGCTCTCTATTGCAAGTTGGTATTTCAGCTATTCTGGCTGTTAAATGATGCATTTATTTTGAACTGGCTGTTTTCAACTGGCTGTAGTGTTTTAATAGAGCTTTCTGAGACTATTCGAACCTGTTCTTTAATGGTTTGTATGAAGAGAATTATAATTGGACAATAACAGCTAAAAATAATCTTTAGTCCTGATCTTCTGCATTCATTGTCCAAACATGTCTGTAAACAGTTTCAGATGATGAATAGTGCTAAATTTTTTTCTGGACACTTCCAGTGAAGTCAGAGATTATTTAGTGAGCTTTGAGCAAAATAAGGTGTGGTGTTTACAGGCAGTGGTGGAACAGAAAGTCAATGATCTGCATTCAAACCAGATTAAATTGAAATATTCAGGAGAATATGCAGGTGATGAATACCTGAATCAGATAGGAATTATTGTATTTCTAATACAAATCAGGTTTTGAAGCTTATGAGAACTTTATTTGGTGCTGAGTAAACAGTATCAACAGCAAATACCCACACAGAGCATTTCTGACTCTGTACCTGCAGGAATAATCGGTTGGGGCGACTATAGAAGACTAATAATCATTAATTTAAAGTATTTTTTTCCTCAGTTTTTGTCATCCTACTGGCACATGGAGCTCCTCTGTCACCCTTGGTGTTTAATGGATGTATTTCCTCTCTGGAGTGTCAGTGATGAGCTGTTCCCTCCTGTCCCCCTCTGCCTCCCAAATCCAGATGTTGGGCCAGGCTCATCCTTAGCTGCAGGGCCTGCAGGATTGGAGGAATGTGGTGCAGTCAGTGAGCTGGCCTGCAAGCATTGCATTTTGGCTTCAGAGTCTCCTGGAAAAGAAGGAGGAAAATCAGCTCTTTTTAAAGCATGGCTGTCCCTCCCAGGGAACAGCACTGGCTGCACACTGTGAAGGACGTCCTCTTCCAAATTTCTTCCTTTTTTCTGCTTTTCTTTAGTCTCTGCCACTGCCATTTTGCTTCTTTTTTTTTTTTTTTTTTTTTCTCTTCTGACCCATTTTGAGAAGGATCCAGAAGGAGAAATAAAAAGTGACTCATGAAATGCAGAGGTAGAAGGCTGCACATGCAGATTCACAGGGTGGGCCCCCCTTTCTGCCTTCAATGTTTCCTCCTGCGTGAGCATCTGCTCCAAACCAACCTACAGAACTCTCCTGTCCAGAGTTAATTAATGAAGGGCTAATTCAGATGGTAACATCCTGTTCCCCAGTATAATGGAACAGGAATGTTATTTAAATTACACTGTGCTGTCCATCTTTGAGCTTGATGTGTTGGCAGATTTGGTAGAGCTCATGTCCAAGTTCCTCAGTGGTCTTGCCTCTGCCTTTCATCCACTGGGGCTTTCTGAAGCAGCTGGAGCCACTGAAGCTGGTTTGGTTTAGGTGGCTTCGGTCTATGTTGCAGACAAACATTTTGGAAGTTGTTATTTGTCTCCTCTGTGACCGGTTAATTCATTAGTTCTGCTTATCTCTCCACAAGAAAAGTGCAGAAGTGACAGCTCTGACGTGTTTCCAGTTACTGGGTTTGGCCAGGCTACCTGTAGACATGTTCATCAAGTGTTAACAGTAGTTAACAACTCATCAGCTGATCAGGGACTTGAAATATTCAGGGCAGTAACTTGCTTCTGCTTTTACCAAATACTGTGTGAATCAGAATTGCATAAAACATGGAGATTCGTGCTGGCGCCATTACAAAAGCCACTTTTCCAAGCTTTTACATGTCTATAAATAAGGAGGAGAGAGGGTTGAAGAGCTTCTGTTTTTCATTAAAAGGAAAAATCTTGTGTTTTGATTCTATAACAACAACAAACAAATGAATGAGACATGAAAAAACATTTTGTTGTGCTTTTAATTAAAAGTAAAAAGCTGTTTCTCGTTATGGCTTGTTGGGTGGTATCTCAGTGCTCCATGTTGGCCCTTTTTCCAGTGCAATGTCCTTATAACTCTTCAGCCTTTAGGAGTGACTGACAGAGCCACAAAGTTTAACTCTTTGTCACAGTGACCCTCTGGTGATCACACAGGCTTAACCTTTCGTTATTGCAATTACCCAGAGAGACAAACTATCCTATAAATAAAGGGGGGAGAATACACTGGGCTGTCAGCAAGCCCCGAGCTGCTCTGGAGGTGAGCGTGGCGCTGCAGTTGGAGAGGAGCTGTTGTTTTTATGGAGCTTTTCCATTCCCATACTTTGTGTTCTTGGATGAACTCGTGTTTACTCCTGTTTACTTTTCCTCTTCCATTTTGCAGCGTGGGTCAGTGCAATCACTTGGTGTCTGTGCTGTCTCACCAGTGGTGCCATATGGCAGCAATCTCTGGATGATGGGTTCCAATCACATTTCTCAAAAGTGCTGGCCTAGATAATTTCATCTTTTCCATAAAAGTTGTCCTGTCCCTGTCCTGGTTTTCCAGTGTCCAGTAATGCTGCACTTTGAGAGTAGAGTCTCACAGCTGTATCATCTTTCTTCAGGTCAAAATGTTGGATGTTCCCTTCGAAAATTAATGTCCAGCTTATTGAGACATAAATAATTGTATTCATGGGAAGTGATAAACTGGCAGTAAATGTAAAAACTGTAATCTGTAGTTTTATATATATTGTTGTCGTTAAATATATAAGGTCACAAGACTGTTAAAGCAGTCTAGGAAGGTTTCTGGCAAATTTGGGTGTGTCCAAACCATTTCCTTGCATAGCAGCACTGAAGTTTCTTATATCTCAGTCCTACATAACTCTGGGATCAGCTTCCTGTGCAGTGATCCCATTGTGTCCCTGTATCGTGCACTCCTGGAGTGAATGTATCCCTTGGTTGTCTCTGATGTGTGCCTGGATCTAATGTGAGACAAGATTTCCTACTAATCATTATTTCTTAAGTCCTGTGGCTTTGTGCATTTGTCAGTCATAGTTTAAAAATCCCCATTGTTCATACAGGAGACTCTACATCCTGTGAATGTGTGATTAAAAATGACACACATCACTAAGAGCTTAGTAAGTCCAGGAATTTAGGCATGTGCAACAAATTTTGCTGAATTGGGGCCTGGATAAAAATTCATGGTAGTGGTCTTTTTTTTCTATACTACCTAGATTTCTTTAGCATTCATTGCATTTCAAATTCTTTTTTGAAGGGTAATCCACCCCAACTCAGATTACTAAAAAGCTCCAAGAATCTGTTGTTTGGGAATTACACATGAGGATTTTTTCAGGAAAAAGATCCTATTCTTTTCATTCCTCGTTCTAATGTTTGTAGCCATAGATTTGGGTTGAGTATGATGTAAAATTTGGGATAATAGAGGAGAAAAAGTTACTCATGTTTGTAAACAACTAAAGTAGCAACACTATAGATAGTCAAACTATAGGTTTACCTCCAAACAGTCAAGTCATAAATAGAGTTTTAAAGGAGAGAGATTCTGAGACAGAAAATCAATTATGTTCAATTCATTAATATTGCTGAGGAAATGAAGGAGAATAGCAATGGAGGTTTTCAGCCCTTTAATTTCTTTTTTTCTCAAACAGATTATAAAGAATGGAGAAAGGAGTTATCTGAATGAGGGTGTTATAGAAGTATTTGGCATAAAATGGAACAGCTTAGTTTAAGTGGATTTCACTCACGTTCAAATGAAAACAGGAGTGGTAATTGTAAAAGAGCCGTGATTCAAAAGCATTCAGCCAGTTTTCATTTCTGATGTTTGTTATCCCGACTTGCTCGATTTTTTTATGACTGCTGGATCTTTACCACATTCAGCCCAACTTACTGTTTCCATGCCAACTAAATATATTTGTTCTCAGATGAATGCTGTGATGCATCCTTCTGAAATTCCAGTTGCTGTTGGAGCACAGAGAAACTTCCAAGGTTTGCCACACCTTCTCCTTGGTGGGAATGGTGCTGCTGCCAGCGGATTTGTGGAGCTGGGAGCAAGGGATCAGTGAGACACAGATGAGCAATAGGCACTGATGTCCACGGTGTGAGTCCCAAGCAGTTCTTAATCTGATGGCTGGAACGCTTGAGTAATATTAGCCCTTTAGTTTAGGGCTTTTTGGCCATATTTCTTCTTGGAAATTATCTGGTGGAAGTTGTCCCTGCCCATGGCAGCGGGATTGGAACGAGATGATCTTTACGGTCCCTTCCAACCCCAGCCATTCCATGATTCTGTGATTTGTAAAGGTATCAGAGAGTTTTAAATACCATCAGATGGCAGCCTGGGGTCCCTGCCTCAAATTCCCAGACTTTCTCAAAGTGTTGTCCTTCTCAGAACGTGTTACAGTCACCCAGAATCAGGCAAATAAACTCCAGGTTAGGTTATTTGAAAGCCCAGGTTGCCTTTGTGGCCAGCTGCAGGCGAGGAGGATGGAGAGAGCCTTTGTGTCACCGAGCCAAGGGACACTGGAAGCTGAGATCCAACCAGTCAGCACTGGAGCTGCAGAAGGTGGTGATGAAATTCTGGAGGTGGTGGGCTGGAGGTGGTGATGAAATTCTGCTGTTCGCTCCGCTTGCTTCAGCCCACGTCACTGAAACGCTTCCAGAATCTCTCCCCCAGAGACCCATTTCTGCTCCCACAGAAATGGGAAGCCCAGCCTGGATGTGGATGATCTTAGACCACAGCAGTGATTCACTGAGAGCAGCCCTTGCTGGGGCCATGGGGAAAAGAGTGAGAACCTGAAGGAAATTTCCACTGTGACTTTCAGGAGCTGCACCACCAAATATTGTCACGGGAAAACAGTTCCTGCAGTTTCTGCCTGTGACCAGCACGGATGGATGGATTTGAAGGGTGTTTTTGTGCAGCTCTCTGTGGCTGAGGAGGGAGCTTCTGTCATCTCCTGCATCCACTGCTCTGCTGACACCCCCAGCACTGGGCTCAGGAGGGACCTGTGTGCTTCAGCTGTTTTCCTCCCACAAAACCTTGTGAAAAATGCAGGGGACCAACAGGCAGAGGGACATGGCTCCCCACAGGCTGAAAATCTGATGGTTCCACATCTGCACAATAGAAGATTTCTTTGCTAACTACTTGTGGTGAGAAAAATTTCAGATGTAAAGTATTTTTATTGAAAAGAAGGTGTTGGAGAGCCGCAGAGAAGCAGTGAAGAATCCAGTGGGAGTGGGAGCACTGCTCGGGCTGTTTGGCACACACAGACAACAGCACCCAGTCCTGAGGGGGTTCTGGGTCTCTTTTCAGCCTTCCCAGTAGAGGCTGACAGGCAGGGATCACTCTGATCCTGGTTATTTCTCTGTAAGGGGCCTTGCATGGATAGAGGTGCCCCACAGCTCTATGGCAGTGCTGACTTCATAGAATTTTATTTGGGTTGGAAGGAACCTTAAAGATTGCCCAATCCAGCCTGGCCTGGAACACTTCCAGGGATGGGGCATTATGGACTTAGATACCATAAAATGACCACAGACATTATTTGGAGCTCAATTGCACCACTTTTTACCTTAGTAGGTGTCAACCTTATGCTCAAATCCACTGATCTATTCATTAATCCCTTTGATACAACAGCACCCCTCAGTTTTTAATTAAGTCTGAGATTGTTGGGATAAATCATAATTTTGCATTTGACACATTTTATATTTGTGTATCCTTTTCTTTAATGGCCAGCTATGAAAGGGAAGAGAATTACAGGGAATATAGCAAATTATTCTGTATAGCATGAGGCTTCAGATTAGCAGGAGGACACAGAAGCCGAGATTCAAGCACATAAAACCAGCTTTGCAGGTGGGATTTGAAAGGAGCTGGAAATCAATGGAGTTGAAAGTTCCCAGGAGCTCCATATGGCAGGAACTGCGGGAGAGGAGGCTCTCACCAACTGTGCAACTGTCAAAGGGAAAAGAGTCGAGGATGGTGGTGCATGTCTGGAAGTCAGTGATCAAATGTTAGCTTTGGTAATCAGACACAACTGGAAAATACACAAATACACACCTCCTGAATAGAACAGAATGAATTATTGGAGCTTGGTGGCCAGCTGGAGACAGACAGCAAACAGAAAGTACAGGACAAATAGTTAAAAGGGAAGAGGGAGTTGTTACCAAAAGAGAATAGAAGCATATGGCAGCGTGCAGGAATTAGAGAGTGTTTGAAAATGTCGCTTTTCTTACTCTTTGTCTTAAATAATAGCGAATGAGAGAGATCTTCCTTTCAAGAGGGCAGTACCTCATTTTAGAGCATCTGTGGTTTGCTTATATATTATCCATTAAGGGAACTTTGCTCTTTCAGAAGCTGTTAAAGTAGGACTACAAGGAGGACTGATAATGGTGCTTAATGCAGGGAATTGAAAAAAAAAGAAATGGGAATGTGTGGAGGAGCCAGTGGATGACAGAAGAGCAGAGCAGCCACACGTCATCTCCAGTCGTGCTCCCAGCAATGCCTGTTCAATTAGGGATCTCTCCCAGTCTTTTTTCTAGGAGATAGAGCAAAAAAAGACTGGAAAAGACCAACTTTAAGCTGATCTTTACCGTCATGTGAATTCTGAGGTACTGTTTTGTTGTCAGTTTGGTTGGCCCTGAATGCCATCCGTGGGAGTTCCATCCAGGCAGCGCAGCCGTGGTTCTCCTGCTCTGCCCATCCTTGCCCAACCCTGAGGCTCTGGCAGCTGCTTTTCCACTTGAGACGCTGGTTGGATTTTTGTCCTTGAAAATGGTGGTCGTAAAAGTAGCTCCTGATGATTATCTACAGAGATTGGCTTGTTCACACGATGGGTGTGAAAATCCAGAGCCTGATCCTGCTGCTGCTGAGCTTTGTCAGCCCTGGCTGGCGTTGGGGAGCACTCGGCACCTCCTGAATCAGGCTCTGAAACCTCTCCCTGCTGAGCCACCCCGGATGGCAGGGATCGTGTGGAAGGTGGCACGTGCTGGAATGGAAAACAGAAACATAAATGTGTTCCAGCAGTGGTGTCAGAGATGCTCAGAGCTTTGTTTCAGAATTAATTATCCTGATGGCGCGTTGGGAATGGCCAGAGGCAGAAATTAACCCCATGTGTTGGACCTGGTGATCCTTGTGGGTCCCTTCCAGCCCGGAATATTCTGTGATGCCGCGTTCTCGGCTTCGGCCCAGCAGCACTGGGGAGCAGCTGGGCTGCTGTGGGGCTGTTCCTCTGGGTCAGGGGGTGCCAGTGGGGTCTCCCCCTGTGTCCCCCTCACCCTGTGGAGGGCACAACGCTCCTGCTGCCACCCCAGGCTCCCGGGCCAGCAGAGGGACAGCAGTGACAGAGGCTGAGGGGAAGAGTGCTGGGAGAACAAAGATGGCATCGGCCATGAGTCATCTGGAAGGAGAAGAAAATAAGTCCAGCATCCTCCAAACCCCAGCTGGAACAATAGCAGAGCCCTGGAGAGGGGGAGGCTGAGAGAACAGCGTGAATTTTCTAGCCACAGCATTCCTGGTTGTTCCGTGGTGTTGACAGTGAAAGCTTTTATTCCTCTCCAAGTCGTGTAATCCCAGGAATGCTGTTCTTGCCATATGCAGCCCACTGGTGGGTTGTTTTTTTTTTCAAAAAGCTTCTCTTGCAGCTATGAATTATATGGACTCAGATTGCTTAACTACAAACAGAGGATTTTCCAGGTGGGAGATCTTGGTTAAGAAAAGAGAGATGGAAACACAAGCCACTGAAGTAATAAGGCCACTTGGCTGCAGGTTGGGAAAAGAAAAATAAGGACCTGGAGCAGCAAACTCAGTGCCCAGCGAGGAGCTCGGCAGGGCTGGAGGTGCCCGTGGGTCAGTAAAACAACCAGGCCAGAATGTCCTGGATGCTGGGATGGTTTACTGGCTACAGACAGACGCACAAAGGGGACGGCTGTGCCACCAATTTATGTTTTATTGGAGCTGTCAGGACAGGGGAGGTGCTCCAGCAGGATTTTCTCAGCGGAGAACAACATGGTGTTCGCTTGACAGAATGACTTGCTCAGCTGATCGCGCCCGGTCGCTGTTCTCAGCTGAGCCAAATCCGTGGGATTTATGGCATTCATTACTTTCCTTAAGAACTCGAGAACATTTGTATCGAGTTGCACACTGTTCCTCTGAATCTGGGAGAGCCATATTTCAGTGGCCCTTGCACAGTGAGAGTTGAAATTCCCTCTGCCTGAAAGCAGAGAGGATGTGGAGTCGAAAGCGGCGGATATTCGTGTTTGATGATTTTCTGGAAAGACAAATGTGCAGACCTTGATCTTCACTGGAACAATGGATGCATCACTGGATTCTTCATTAGGAAAAATAATTCCAGAAGATTTCAAGCTCCAGTGAAACGTTCTCTTACGACAGAAACCGGAGGGATCTGAGGTTTAAGGAAATTGCCAATTTGGGTTGGTTTGTTCCTGGGTTGGGGACGTTGCTCAGTGTCCCCCGGGCCAGCTGAGGGAGGAAGGGGCACATCTGGACTCACAGAGGTTTCGTGGGAGTGAAGCTGTGCTCACTTAAACCTCAGGAGTGCTGAGAAGCAAAGGAGGAGTCCCTGCAATCAGGGAGGACACAACAAGTGATTAATCATTCTTTGCATGTTTGTTTGGTTTTCTTGGTTGCATTTTGGTTTTTATTTTTGGTGGGTTCCTTTGGGGTTTTTTTTCTGTTGATTAGGTTTTTTTAATTAGGATGGCATGGTAATAATTTGTCCTTCACTTGCCCTTCTCCAAATGCTTTCAGAAAATTCCTTCAGCAGTCTTCACCTGAATGAAGCTGACCTATGCAATATTATTATTATTACTACTACTATTACTATTACTATTATTATTATTATTATCCTCATTTAAAAGGAGGAGACTTTATTCTGAGATTAAATGATCTGCCTAAGACTGAAGGGGTTATTTTTACCTTTCTGGAACCCTCACCTGTCTTCAGATTTGTTGCAGCAGATCTCTCCTGTCTCCATTCAGGGATGTTGCAGAACAAATCCATAACCTTTTTAAAGAGTTTTTTTTTCTTTTAAACATCATTCTAGCACACAATTGTTTTAATAGGAAAGGATTTAGGAGAGAGAGGAAATTACTTTTCTCATCTTATTCACCCTGAAAAAGAAAATTTGATAACAACTGAAAGATCCTAATTATGCCTTTTGGTCACTATTCTAGCATTCCCTGGCACACATTATCCTTCATAAATATTATAAACAGGCAGAAATTAAAATACTAAAAAAGCCACAACACTCTGGTTAAGGCAACTGCCTTTTGATTGTTATCTGACATAAACACAACGTTAACTTCATGCCCTTCAAGACAAGATTTTTTTTTTTTAAAGGAACTTGAACAACTTCCTGTGGTCCCTTCAATTCCTTCAGAGTTCCTTTCACAGTTTCCTTCTGCTCTGCTGGTTCTGATAAAGTCATTTACAGCTGCAAGGCCTGGAGGAGATTGCGTTTGTTTGCGGGTTTTGAATTTTGGGGTTTTTTTGCCTTTTATGAGATGGGTATTTTGCCCCGGGGATGAACTCAGCATCACAGAGCTGTGGGATGTAAGGAGGGAAGAGCTGGGTGTGAGCAGGGTCTGGTGGAGGGCGTGGAGGAGGCACAGAACACCCTGTGCCTTGCAGGCTGGTGGCAGCACGTGGCCGAAATCCATCACCTTGCAGACGCTGCATTTCTCCCGGACGTGCGTGGGTTGTTTCTTTCAGAGAGGAAGGACAGAGGCTGGAGCGCAGCGAGGAGCTGCTGGAGCACGTGCCTGTGCTCCCACCTGCGCCCAGTCCAGCCCCAAAACATCCCTGGAGCTTTGCAGAGAAGATGAGTGGCTGTGAAACTGAGCTGGGCCAGCAGAAGACTCCTTGGAGTAGTGAAATTGAAGCAGGTTTGGCAGCAGTGCCCGGGGAAGTGGTTGCCACCATCCCTGGAGGGGTTGCAGAGGAGTGTGGACGTGGTGCTGAGGGACCCTGGCAGTGCTGGTTCATGGTTGGACCTGATCTTAAAGGCTTTTTCCAACCTAAACAATTCCGTGATTGTGCTGCTCAGCGCTGGGTGGGTTGGTTTGGAACGCTCAGCTTTGGCTGTTTCTCTTCTGGGCGTCAAACCCAACTTTTCTCTCTTTGAGAATGCTCAGTGCCTGACAAATTTCAGTGTAGTCTATGAAATTCCAAGTCCCCTGCTTTTTGCATCACTTTATATAATTATGTCACTGTTTATCTCTTCCTTTTTTACCAATTTACGGCGTGACCAAGCACACATGAGCTACGTGTGGCAACTTCAGCTTTCTGCTGACACCAGAGATGATTGATGGTCAAACTCCAAACCTCATCTATTAGCCACCAACCTGAATAAACAAAGACCAGTGTGGCAGCTTAATATTAAAAGCTATAAAACCTTCCTGGGGGTTCATGGATTAAATCAACTCACCAAAATGAATTTTCAAAAAAAAAGCTTTCTCAGGACCGAAGAGAAACGAACACAAGTAAATGAAATAGAGCCATCCTCATCCAGCAGACTAAAGCCCTCCTGAGGGATGAAGAATTGCAATTTTAAACATCCCTCAAGAGTGCAAGGGGAGACACAGTATTTGTGGATCCTAGGGAGGCAGCTTGAGGCTATAAAAGAACAAAAAAGCCTTTAAGGCACAAAATACCCTATCCCTGCAGACATAGCTTTCATTGGTGAAAAATAAGTGTTAAAAACCTTCTGCCATTAAAATGAGTACCCATTAGCCCACTGGATGTTATTTTTCAGTTGTAAGAAGTGATTCAGATTTTTGCCATGCACTATTTTAATCTCTTGGGTCAGTAAACCTTGATAGTGACTTCAGCCAAAAATACCAGCAGGTTGTTTACCATAACACGGCAGGAAACAGCTGGGCACTTATTTTCATCTTATTGTGATGCAATTACCAGTGAGCAGAGCTGAAAGTAGCATGTTTTGTCTGCTCAAACAAGTTGGAATTGTATCCAAAAGGACAGGTTTCAGTGCAAAAAAAGGTGCGTGTCTTGTCTCTGAAACAGAGTGAGGGATCAGCCCCAAGCCAAACTGCAGCTCCCAGGGCTTGTTTCTCATTTTCTCTCTCCATTTTCAGCAGACCCTGGAAGATATCTCCACACTTTAAAGCACAATGCAATATTCCTTCCTGGCTTTCCGAGAAACACCTTTGTCAGGAGGGAATGATCCTCTGCTGCTCTGCAAAGTTAATAACAAATGTTCCCAGCATTGTGAAAGCACTTATTTAGAGGACAGCTGCAGATTAAACTGTTAAAACCAGTGACTTGGTTGCAAGAAAACTCTTGCACAATTAGAAAATTATTATTTCCCTCACAGACCTGTATTAAAACTTCTGTTGCATCTGCATATTGGCCAGGTGATCATCCAGATCCTCTTACCCATTAAATAGGTCTTTATTAATCAAAATTCAGGAAATGAAAGTGTTTTGCTGCTCTGGCTGCCTGTTTCTGGTCTCGTCTCACCAAGAATAAATGGAACATGTTGAATCAACTGAAATATATGTTTCTGCTCTATCAAGGTCCCCACCCAAATGAGCTGTTGGCTCAGAAAATATTTATCCTGGCAGAGCACTTATGCATAACTTTGGAAGCCTTGATAGAAATAGTAGCATGAATTTATTGGTGTAGCTCTCAAAAACATAAATTTTGATCGCTGGCTTATGCACAAGCGGAGTTCAAACGAGGTTTCCTGTCTCACCTCTTTTTTTTTTCCCCTTCAGATTTGCATAGTGGCATCACTTCCTTGCAGTTCCCAAGGAAAGCCTCTAATTGCCCATTTGCATAGAGATTTGGCAATTCCTCCTGCCTGTCGGGGTGACTCAGAGGGAGAATTTTCCTAACGTTTCATCAGATTGTTTTATTCCTTTTGTATTGATAATTGCACGCTGCATAATGCAGATCCTGGCGGGAGCTGCTGTTCCCATGGGATGGTGTTGGGATGAACTCGGCCTCGGGTTCTCACCTCTGGGAGCTCTGGGAGCTCTGGGAGCTGGGATTTGGAACTCGTGGCTTCTTCAGGTGTAAGGCTGAGGGTTGGATTTGTGGTTGCAGTGGTGGGTTTCAGCCATTTGGGAACAAAAAAACCAGCACCAAATGGCGTTGGGGGGGAAAAAAAAAGATTTGAAAGTTTCAAGATATTTTATGAGTTAATCTGATATCGAAGCCCTTTGATCCTTTATTTACATATTCAGCTGCTAATCCAGAAAAACACCAAAGTCCTTGCTTAATGTGAATTAAGCAGTTAATCCTATTGGGAGTTAAATACAGATGTGAGGCCCTGATTCAGCCAAGTAGGAACGTGATGGGCTGACCTGAACCACACTCCCTGTGTTATCCCAGGTCAAAACTCATCAAATCCAACCACTCTGGAGAGATAAAAAGCACAGCCTTTCCACCTGATCTCTCTTCATGTAACTCTGCTCTGTGACTCCTGTTTACTCAGCATCTGCTGAATAAAGTTGCAGATGAAAATTTCCCTCAAACCTCCTCGTTTTGGGGTATCAGATGCTCAAATCTACTCATTGAAAGTTCTGTAGTCTCCATGAAGCTGAGGAAGACACAAAGTGCTATGAAAAATAGTTGCAGGATGAAGAATAATGATAAAAAGTCCACAAAAGCACCAAGAAGTTGAGAAATTTTGTAAAATATATCTTGGGAAACAGTAACTCATCTTGTCTAAAGGAGCGAGGGAGAAATGTCACCCCACTGAGCTGGTTCAGATCCCACCAAAGACAAACAGAAAACTTCTGTCAATTTGCAAGATGTGTGTGTATAAATGCTCAGTTCAAGAATGATTGTTACTTCTTCAGACCATGTTCTTTTCTCATTTTTTCCTCTCCATATATGTTTTTATTCTCATGTTTTCTTTTGCCTTTCTTTGTCTTTTTTACCTCTTTTCCTTTTCACAGGTCTTCGGTGGTCTTTCTTCTCTCTCCTTCCCTCTCCCTTTTAGCACAATTCTGTGTTTATTTGGCCTCCAATTTGGGCAAAAGAAGCAAAAAAAAATTTACTCTCCAGCATCTAAGAGCAGCCATTTCTATATAAATTCCTCTTTGTTCTGTTACAGTTGATTACTATACGAGAAGAATATGAAAAAATACTCAAAGGGCTGATGCCAGCATCTTCCAAAAAGGAACTCGAAGACACCATTTCATCTTTAAAATCTCAGGTAAATTCTTATTATTCATCTCCAGCATTTTGGGCTGGATAAAAGCCATCTCTTCTAGACAGGAGGTTATGACCATCTGAAATGTGGCCAAAAATACTGAGTATGTCTCAAAACCAAATTATGGCAGCACTCAGATGCTTCTCACTCAGTCATATTTCACAAAACATTTCTCCTCCAGTTTGAGAGCTACCATGTTGTTTCTTTTGGTCCCAGATTTTTCTTCCAGGAAAAGCTGTGCTTTATTCAGTATTAGGGTTTTTTCCTTGGCCTTTCAGGTACAGCTCACAGTTATCTTTCCTCTCCCTTACCCTGTTTCTCCTAAAGGAATCATTTTGAGACTGCCTATAAAGGGCAAAGAAGAGGATTAGAAATAATTTTATTTTCTTTCCAGCCTATGTAATAAAGCAAATGGGATATTTTTTTAAGATATTTGTCTAAAGGATCATTGTGAAATTTCTACATTTTCCTATATAAAGAGGCTCTGTATTGTTTTGTCTTGAATATTGCTAACCACCAGTTCTTTTAGATTAATGCCGAATCAGTATGATTTATAGGAACTAGACATTAAATATTAAATTGCCTAATAGGAATATCCAAATGTCATTGGAAATAGGGAACTGCTGGTTCATTGGGTGTGTTTCTTGCACATGGTTCCCACAGAAGTTATTTGGGGCTTTTCTATTCAGTGTGTTGGGAGCTGGAAGAAAACAAAACATCATCATTGCCTGAACTGCAGTGAGGAAGGATAAACAGCCATAAAGAAGGGTGGTCGTGGCTGTGGAATAATGGGAATCCAAGGAAAAGGCCACCAGTGTTTGCAGGACTGTGCATGTAACCGAGCTGGGAAGGACTGGGATCTGGGATCTGGGATCTGTCCTGATGGAAGGGAAGAACTGGGACAAGGACAGTGCCAAGCTGGTGGCTCAGAGCTGCCCTGAACTCTGGAAGGAGCAGAAACCCTGAGGACAAAAAAAAAAACGGAGTATGAGTTTAGGCCCATTATCATCACATCCTTATGCCAATTTTCAGGACCATTTATCAGAAATTATTGATCTACAACATCTCGTTTCTCTTTCTTATGCAATCTTCTCTATGGAGATCATTGGGAATTCCATGTATTTGGGTTTTTCTCCCCTTTTTTTCTCTTTGGAATGCACTAGGGTTATTCCATGGCATATTTTGCTCTGCATGAGACACTTCCCCTGGCAGAGGCCACCTTCAATGGAAGTAGGAAATTTTCACAGTGGAAACTCAACATTTCCCTGTGCAAGGAGTGACACAACTTCAGCACTCTGGTTGTAAACGTTCTGCTTCCATCTCAAGGGATCCCTGGTGGGGGTGATGCTCTTTCTCGTTTAAATAGTTGTGGGAAATAAGGAGTTAAGGGTTTATTGGGGAAATTTATTTCCAGTTGATAGTAAAAAGCTATTTTTGAAGACTCTCAGCACTGCCTGGTAGGAAGTGTCACTCCAAGCTAACACAACAATACCGCACCTTTTAATGAGTTAAAAAAAATAAAAAAAAAAGTCAAATCTGATATCCACCTGCAGAGCTTCTGTAAGCAACAGCAGCAGCAGCATTTCAAAGGAGTAGAAGTAACTCCACACATGAAAACCTGGGTGCTCTCCCAGAAATCCATCGCTGCTGGCTGCGTTTCCACACGCGCTGGCGTCGGAGACCACTCGGGGAGCTGGGCTCTCTCTGAAGCACAGGTGTCCTGCTCTTTGAAAATTGTTGAAATTCCTGTTTGAAAACATCAGACAAGAAGGGGCACTGGAATCTCTGCACCTGTCAGGATTATTTATTGTTGGAGGAGGATGAAGAGGATAGGCTGGGTAAAAGCACCGCGCGGGGATAAAAATAAACAGCAGAAAAAGAAAATACTTGAGGCTTGGGTGAAGTTTTCTAAACGTGTTGCTAAATATAAAGAATTGCTGCCTGAGCGTCTGCTCCTGGTGAGAAGGCCGACAGGGGATGCAGTGTGTTAATCAGCATTAATTTTAATTTTCATACGCTTGGAGAACAGGTGAGTACCTTCATCACAAGAGCAAAAGTGCAGGGATCAGAGCGCAGGAATCCCCCGGGAGCTGCCAGGAGAACGGGAGCTCCCCAGCCCTTGCACAGCCCAGATGGTGCCACCAGCTGGGTTTAACCACTGGTTTGACTCTGTTCCTGAAGGAGTAGAGAGTGCACAGCCAGAGCAGAGCCAGGGAAGCCAAGAGAACAGTCTTCTGTTGAATGTTAATTCTTCTATGCAGCTGAAGTGTTACTGCATTTGATTCAGGCAGGAGAGGCCAGAAAAATTCCTTTTATGAAATGAGCGCAAATATATTAATTGGAATTTTGTACCCTGTTTTCATGTGGGATGTATTTTACAGGTAAGTTTTCTGCAGAAAAGAGTCCTCCAGGAAGACCTGAACGCCTACCACGCCAAAAAGTACGGGATTATCTTTGATCAATTTGTACCATTTCACACCTGTGGGTCCCAGTTCTTGAAGTTTTCCGGCTCAATTCAAACCCTCCCAACATGGGTGCAGTGTGAAAAGCTCCTTATTTTCAGTAAACAGGCATCTGAGAAGTTTTCCCCGGTGCTTAGTCAGTGCTGCTAGAGCAAGATTAGAGAAGCTGCAGGTGCTTTGCAAGTCTGGGCTTTGCCTGCACGTCGGGGGAGAGGCGGTGGCTCCTGCACAGCTGCGGCTCTGCGGTGATGCCACCTCCTTTCAAGATAGAAAGCAATGATGCAAGGCAGAATATTACAGATCACATCTTCAAAGGACCGGATCTCCACGAGCCTGAGCTTCTTTTTTTTTTTTTTTTTTTTTTTTGAGACGTTTACACCCTCCAATATAAATTATGGCAAGTGCTGCAGCCATAAAAAGCCTGGCTGTGCCTTTAGAGTAAGTGATTCACGTGGAGAGGTGAGTAGAAGGAAACTTCCCAGGAAAGCCACTCCATCTTTACTGTATTTATAGACATTGGTGGTGTTTCATATCTCACATGAGGGTTTCTGCAGCTCAGAACGCGTGCTCGTAAAAACAGCGTCCGCATTTGTGAGATATTTAAGCAGCTGTGAGAAGGTTAGCAGTGTGAGAGTTGTGTGAAAATATTCATCCTAAATTATTTGTTAACAGGAATTAGCCAAAAGTAACTGGAAACTGAAAATGTCATAGATCCTGGGTATTAGGTCCAGCATAGGTAATTTTGTTAGATGAATAGAAAGCTCCAGACCCGCTGCCCGCTGGACCCAGCCCTGCTTTCAGCCTGTTGTGTTTTCACAATAAAAATAATGAGGTATAACTGACAAAAATCTCTTCCTTTTCAGGTAACTGATGGATCGGTGGGATCTCTGTGATTGCCAAATGGACTGCTTTGAATAGGTTTGAAGATTTGGCTCTTGTAAATTATAGTGCAAAGATTAGTGGTTCTTTTGTTAGCACAAAAAAATGAACTTCATGAAAACATATTCATAGCTCATGCCAGCATGGATTTTGTTGTATCTTCCTTCCATTATTTTTTTATCATTATTTTATTACAGATTTATGCTTTTGATACACGGTTTGATGCCACGCTGAGCTCGCTTACCGAGCAAGTAGACTTTGCTCTACTAATATTTTTGTTACTCCTTCCCAATACCATTTTTTTCACTTTTAAACATGAAGAAAACCCCATTTTTTCTATTATTATTATTATTATTATTATTGTCCAAGATATTTTAACATATTTTGACATTGTTCTGTGTCCATGTGTTTACATAATATTAAAATATTATTATTTTCTTATCTTTTTGTTTTGACATTATTGTCCTGCTTGAGCATCTCACTCACCTCAGTAGCCGGGGGGGTTTTGTGTGGCTTTGTAAAGTGGGAATATGTGCTGTGTTTCCAGGGATTATCTCGGCACNAGCGCTCCGTGCCAAACCCCGGCTCCGGCTCTGGCTGCTTTGCTGGTTGGCAGCCCAGCAGGGCCTGGGCAGGTTTTCCACCTTCCTTGAATCAACAAGTGATTCTTCTAATTACAGATAAGGCTCCTCTGATAAAGGAGGAGGTGCTGTGGCAGGTGCCACAAAGCCTGGCCTGGGGGAACGGGGAGATGTAGGAGCAGGGATTTGTTGGGATGCACTGAGTTCATTGTGGGCAGTGAAATGTTTTTGCCCTGGAAGGTGCAGGGCAGTGGTGGCTGGGCTCTGCAGGAAGAACAGGCTGTGGGCACTGGGATGTCCCCACTGGGCATGGCCCCATGTCCAAATGGCAGAGGTGGGGACAGTGACAACTCCTCTCATGCCTGAGGGAAACGAGGCATATTTGATTCTGCTTCTCTGCTTGTGTTTTTCTGGGATATCTGGGTGGGTTGAGTGCTTTTGACAGCAAGAAGGGATGTCCATCCATAAAGAAACTCATGGACCCTCTCTCGCTACTTGAATTCCTGAATTTCCTTCTTGTTGATGGAATAGGGTTGCTGCTGTCACTGATGGTCATAAAGCAGTTTGAGAAAAGTAGATGTTGGTCAGTCAGGGGGGTTCGAAACTCTGTGAAACTCTCTCCAGCATCAGCTACAGCTTGAGGACCACTTTGAAACTGCTTATGAGCCTTGTAAGAACTTAAATGTAAGTTTGGGTGGAATTCTCTTGTACTTGCTGACATTGCTTTGATCGTTTTTGTAACAAGTAAGAATTGGAGTCCAAACTGAAGGATCAGAAAGATTTCCATAGTTATTACTTGCTCTCTGCCTCTCTTTCCCCTGCTTGCTATGGAATTGCCAGCTGCCAGGAATTGGCTTCGTTGTCGCTAAGCAAGCCCTGGCCAAACCAGCTTGAGTGTGGTTACAACCTTGTTTCTATTTTATATTTTTTTAATTCACCCATTTTGCTCCTTGAGAGAAGATTGTTTCACCCTCTAT